>APFE031588702.1:56592-91980 GCA_000404065.3 Pinus taeda
ATATATATGAGTGTTCCTTTTCTTACAGGTGTTGTTACTTGATTGGTGCTGACACTTCATCGATGTTGTTACTTCACTTGTGTTGTTACTCCACTGGTGTTTTACTCCACTGTGTTGTTACTCCACTAATGTTGATACTTCACTGGTGTTGTTACTCCACTGATGTTGTTACTTCGTCGGTGCTGTTACTCCGTCGATGTCATGAATCTGCTGGTGCTATTATTCTGTCAATGTTGTTGCTCTGCTGGTGTTGTTACTCCTTTGGTGTTGTTAATTTGTCGATGTTGTTACTCCACTCATGCTGGTACTCCATTAAGGTAAGTTTCTAGGTACGTCCCCGATCGACTTCATGAATTTGATTGGTATTTCACTTATGACATGACTAAACATGAACAAGATGGTCATCCCTTAGTTGGGGGGAGGTATTGCATTTAATGTTAAAGATATCATATTTAATAGCTATAATGTTAGACCATAATTGCTATTAAACCTCGTGCCAACTCATACATCCCGTGATCATTACCATTGTGATCCGTATATTTCTATGATCCCACCATACCCTACACACTTATCCACGCACATTGGAACTTGAATCATGTATGACAAAATTAATTTGTGGTCTTTTCCAATGCATTAGATTAATTACTATAATTATCACGAATTTATCATTGGGTTTCCTATAACCTTTGTTTGGATTTCCCTATCACCATATTCATTATTACTGCAATCCCTGTCACTGCAACTTTCCCAGATAAGGACCCCTCAATAGTTTTGCTGCTACTCCGAGTGATGTTATAGAGAAACTGGCGGAATGGGTGGTCAAGCTATTAGGCATGAGCCGAAAGATAGAGTGTAGGTCGGACAGCAACTAGATGTATGACAGGTTTTTCAGGGTGTCAGATGGCACACCTACTTTGAGAGGTTGCAGGGGTTCGATGAAGGCATTACAATCGAGTTTGAAATGAATTTGGAAGGGAATTATTCCAGAGTCCATGGGCTAGAAATTCTTGTAATAGAAGAGATTATCTTGACTGTTAGTACATTGCCATAAGGATGGTAGAAATGGTTTCCTCGAGAATGCCCTTGCCAAAATTTCTTGAATTTTTCTTACAGGTAGGAGAAAATGTGGTTCAAAGGGGGAGAGGATATGATTGAAAATATTTGTCACATCCATGGGTTGAGGTTGCGTACCTTTTCAGGCGATACATCACGTGTGAAGGTTTCCTTTCCACTCTATTTAAATATCATTTTAAGCTTCTTTCATGTCTTCGGTTTTTTCAGGTGCATTCTTTAGATATTCCATTTTTCCTTTGGAAAAATATTTAGTTAATGGCACAGTCTACGTACTGTTCATGCCAAGCTTTGGCAATCCTAAAAAACCATGGGATTTTCAGGCTTCTGGTGGTGCATGCCTTGTCACAGACCCTCCTGAATTGGCCATAGTTCATTGAATTAGCAGAAGACGAGCTTGCAGATATGGTGGCAACAACGGTTGAGCAGGAATTGTTGGTAGAGGAAGGAGCCACAGTCAACACTATTACACAAGAGCCTATGTCAACTATGGAAAATTAGGGAAATAGGCGACAGAGGAATCAAAGAAAGAATACATGTAGAGGGAGGAGCCATAATCAATGTTGTCACACAAGAACCAACATCAACTGCTAAAAAATTAGGTGAGTTAGGAGAACAAACGACAGAAGAAGCAAAGGAAGGAAGGGAGGAAGAAAATATAGAATAGCCAGCTGATACAGTTGATGGAGACAAAATTGGAGAAATTGAGGCAATAGGCATTGGAAGAATGGAAATTGAGGACAATACCCTTTGTTCATTGCTCCTCACCTCCCTACTAAAAGGGGAAAGGAAATTCTGCTCTCCTACTCACATAGTAAGAGAAAAAATTTCTCCTCTAATATTAATGTTTGTAGGGGAAGTTACAGAAGAAAGAGCCATTGTTAACACCATAACACAAGAACTAGTGACAACTCCTAAGCTAATGGAAGAAGAAGCTACCCGTGACACTGCTACACAAGAACGAGTGTCAACTGGTCAACAATTTGAAGATATTATTGTTGACATTATTACACAAGAACCAGTGTCGAATGGGGAGGAAATTTAAGAACTCATTTTCGACACTGTTACACAAGAAACAATGTCAACCAGTGAGAAAAGTGAAGAAATTTTTGTTGACATTGTTTCATTGTCACCTCTCGAGCAGTTGGAAAGAGACATGGCTATTGGTACTAACCCCCAAGTGCCAGAATCAATTCTTGAGAAAAAGGAAGGAGAAAATAGGGCAACATAACAAAAACATGAAGAAAATGTTGAGGATACTACTCCTCAAGGACCTGTGGTGGCTTTGGAGCCATTTGGAGGAAATGTGGAGGTACCAGGACCTACAGAAGAAGGCACTAGATCCGCCCTTCGAGTTGTTGAACAAATGGAAGAGATAAGGGTAAAACAAGAACCAGTTGGTGAGTTCATTGACATCAATCCACCAAACCCAACACTGACCATGAGCCCAATGGAGGAGGCTATTATTAAATAATAATTCATTGACCAATGTGCAAAAAGGAGAACCCCCATCTAGGACAAGAACCAATTGATGTTTAAAGAAAAAATGCAATTAAAAATGGAAATTATTAAGTTAAGGAGACAAGTATTACACTTGTCGAGGTGGGTGAGAAAGAAAAAGAGGAACATTAGTCAAGATGTTGTGAATCCTTGAGCCGAAAAAACTTTGGCAATAATATAGACTGAAGAAAGGCTGACGACCTCAATAGCTGCACAGACTGATTCATTTCTGCATTTGATTAAATCTTGAGAGTTTATGGTGATAGCAAATATTCATAAATGGAAAACCACTATGTCTCATCTTCATCGGGTATTTATGTCTTTGGAGGATCACTGGGAAGAAGTGAAAGGAATTCGAGAACAAGAAACAAGAGTGGTGGCTGATCATGTCACCTAGATAGAGAAAGCTAAGAAAAAACAAGAAAAACTAAAGAAAAGGTTTGAAGAATTACAAGGGCAAGTGCAGTTATTGAAGGCTAACAAGGATGAAATGTTTGCCCTAGAACAACAGGTAATGGCACTCCAAACTCTTGCTAATAGCTATGATTTGTTTCTTCATGAGTAATATTTGTTTATGTGTCTAGAAATTACACATCAGGAAATGAGCCATCATATAGAATATCATATGCAGTTCCTGCAGATCTTGAGGGCTCACAATCTATTGAACCAACAAGTGATATGAAAACTTTATATGCACAATTATATCCTAGAGAATGATCAGTCATTCAATCTAGTGCCATATGTGGAAGATATTAATCTGAGAGCATTGACTTCCTTCATGATTAATTAGGTTAAATGGAAGAAACCCTTCCACATGTTCGAAGAAAATCAAGCAAATAAGCCACTTGTGATAAGATTGGAACATTGTTAGTCAATGGATATTTATAATAGGCACCACACATTTCTGCAGCTAGAAGGATGAAAGGATCGGGTGTTGATAACACAAAAATGGTGTGTTGACATGTGTACAGGGTAGATTTTTATTGGTCAAGAGGAAGCCTCAGACACCTATCAGAGACGATGGATGTTTTTGTTATCAGCAGTGAGGGTACGTGAACCTTTTGGGGCCCCTAATCTCGCATGGGCTTTGGATCGAATTCTGCGATATATGGCATGTATCAAACACTGTGGGACCTGGTGGATAGGTTTGAGATTTTAGTTTCCCATTATTTGGTTGTCTTCTAAATAATAAACACCAACCTATGTGACAACAGAAGACTAGTGGAAGGATATCATTTGTATCAATGGTTTCAAGCAACATGGGACAAAAAGGCCTTGAAATATGACCTTGCACAACTTCATACCAACTGCAGTGGTTCAAAACTAGACCTGCATGGAAAACAAGTTGCATGAGAACATGCAAAAAAACTAGTTGGGGGAAGATGTTGGTTGCTAAATTTTCCTTTTTTTACATTCCTTTTTACCCCTTTCCTTCACCCATTTCATGTACTTTCAAGGTTAATTTGTATTTCGAGCAATGAAGGTATATCTATTTGTCATGTCTATGTGAATTATTAATCAATGAAGTGTAGTCCTAGGGGAGCATTGATTATGTGACTTGCTAAAATGTTGTTCTTTGCACATCTAAAAGGATGATGATTAACAAACTACAATTCATCATATGGTTATTGATTAGCTACTAGTGTTATCTTATGATGCTGGCTATAATGATGATTCCACCCAAGAGAGTTTATTGGACCAATACATTTTCTATCTTTGTATTATGTTTACATCTCAATGATCATTTTATAGTTGTAGGAAGATAGCTGCCATAATCTATGGAAATTTTTGATGCTATATTTGTAACATTGAAATGTATAAGTAAGGTTACATGGATGGAAAATTTCCGGAACACTAAAGAGAGATATGAGAGTTCTGAGCATATCACAAAAAACTTTTCTAATTTTATCTTGATTAATGAAATCGTGATCTTATGAGTATTCATTAGTCTTTGATCTCTTACCACAGCCCTGATCAGGGAGTTGGGCCCACTCTCCTGACCAGGTGTTGCTGGATTAGTGCTATGTGTAGATTTATCTTCTATCGTGTTTACTTTTTTATCACGGTAATGGCTAATTAAGTTGTGAATCCTAACTTGTTTTCACTGTTATCGATTGTTGTTGCACATTGTTATGTTGTTGATTGAATTCTCATTGGTGGGTAGGGAAACTGTGACTTGCATAGACCTTGCATGGTAGCCTTGAAATAACGAGATGAACCTTGGGTTGACAATTAATGTGGGAAAAGGGTAAATTCCATAATTCATATCTTAACACCAACGTTTTGGTGTTGTTTCCGGGGAGGCTATCAAAGGCGCGAAAGTATGACTAGTATTGACCATAGGACCGATCTCTCATCTCGGGGAGAGAAGTTTTCACGCTACTCTAGGTCTTGAGCATTAAATTTCCTTGGATATTTCAATTTCTTGTTTCTTTTAGGAACCACTCTCTCATCCTAGGAAAGGAAGTTTTTTTTCCTTGTTTCAGGTCCTGAGCTTAGATTTTATGGTTGGTTTATTTTTATTTTTAGGGGCCACTCTCTAGTCCTAGGAAGGGAAGTTTCCACCCTGTTCCAGGTCCTAAGCTTCAAATTTGTTTGAATGTTTTCCTTTCACTTTTTTATTGCATGAATAGAGACACGAATAAAAGGGGTGGAGGAAGACCCCCGAAAAGAAGGAAAGATCTAGGTAGAGTTACCTACATCCAAAAAATCAGTTCAAGAGCTGAGTTAGGATCATCGTCACATGCTAATATGAGGGTTAGATCTCATAAGAGATCTGTGGGGCAGTCATTTTCACAATGAGAACCTCCCCCAATAACAAAAGCACAATCCAGGGAAGAAGAAATAGGAAGTAAAGGATTAGAAGAATTGAGCATTTCCAATTCAAAAGAAGAAGAAGGATTGAGGGAAATAACTCCACCATTTTATTGAGGAAGCTCTATGAGACAATATCAACCCCGTATTGAATAAAAACCAATGCTTGTTGAGATTCCAAGTGAATATTGGAAAATATTCATGGCTCATCCAACTTCCATGATCGAATTTTCAATTAGAGATATTAGAGGTGATGTGCCTATGAAGCCTATTCCTTTGATAGAATTACCTAATTTCCATGTTCTTTCTTCTAAAGATCCGAACACATTCCTTTTCAAATTCAATGTTTTCTTTGGGGATATGATTATATTTCTGATGCTAAGAAATTGAAGATATTCCTTGTATTTTGAAGGGCACATCTCTAAGGTGGTTTATGGGTTTAGGGGGGAAATCTATTACAACATGGGATGACATGAAGACAATTTTCCTTGAAAAATATCAAGACTAATGCAAATCCTGAGACATTAAGGAGGAAATATTTAAGATTTTACAAAAAAAGGATGAGAACATGGAGGACTTTGTGGAACACTTCAAATACAGTCTACAAATATCGGGCCATAGTGATGTGGATAAGGATATCTTAAAGATAATATTTATCTGGGAACTAAGGGAGGAATATTTCAAACTCCTAAATATTGTAGGGAAGGGAGATATATCTAAGGAATAATTTGACACCATCTATGAGGTGTGCATCAAATGTTCACGTGGAGCTGTGAGGCATAAGCAAGGAGTATAGGAACTCAATACATCTAGTGGTGGGGTGACAAAAATAGAATTTGGAAACTTGATGGATAATTTAAGGACCGATATTCTAAGCACAGTGTTCTCACAGCTGGATGTATTTCAAGAAACACAAAAATATATGGAAGCTAAGAAGGCAATGGCTATTTTCTTCCCTCAATGGAGGAAGAAGCACTCGCTGAAGGAATGTCCACTCAATACTATTGAAACCTATGTGATATGTTAGCAGAGTCGTTCTCCTAGCTTGTGTCCATCTCTTCCTGGGTTGAAGGCAGTTTTCCATGGAGCAAATGAAGAGGTAGATCAGTTGTACTTCATGGGATCAAAGAAACCATGGAAACCACATCCACAAAACATGAATCAAGGTATGCCTCAAGACGCTTCTCATTATTTTAATAATTTGAATTTTAAGCCTTACTTTTTACCTTTTTCACCTTCATAGTAGCAATACTATCAATATCCAATGCTCTGGCAATCATGGTCCCCCAACCTGGTCTAACCCCTTCATGGTCCCAGAGCTGGCATGGACCTTGTTTTCCTTCAGGACAGTTCTCCTGACCTATGCCTCAACAATAGTTACAACTTTCCTCAAATGCCTCCATGAGTAATCCTCCTCTTCATCCACAACTTCCTGTTCAATCCAACCCAGACCTGAAAAATAGGGGGCTAAACAGGTTGAAACACTCAAGCTTCCTGCATACAGTATTACCACCAAAGAATGTAATAAAATGAATCTTTGGTCCAGTTGTGTGGTAAATACTTAGAATTCACTGATAATTATTGAACATACTAACAATGAACCCTTAGAACCAGAACTTAGGAATTCCACTAGAACAACTGGAGGTGATTCACCGCAAGTTCCCATGGGACAACAACCCCCTTATCAAACAATTTTTACTCGAGGATGTCAAACAGGTCCACCTTATCTTGAGAGAATATCCTTGAGAAAACAAATCCCTCATCTTGAATTTGTCTTTTTAGGGGAATTGTAGAACTTATTTTTCAAGACACTGTTACTTCAGGCTATGAAGGATGTACCAATTTATGGCACAATGATAAAATAATTTTGTTCTAAGAAACTTGGAGGAAAACCAAAAAATCCACTCACTATCCATGTCATGGGGAAATTATAAGATATAATGTTGGGAAAACCTACACTTGTTAAATATGCAAATATAGGGAAACCAATTCTTACAGTACATATTAATTAAGTCGATATCCCAAATGTGCTTGTAGACGTAGGAGCTATAATTTACGTTATAAATTCCACAACTATAATTACCTTAGGCCTTCTTGATCTTAAACCAACTCCTACAGTCTTAAAACTTGTAGACTGATCCACTGTATGACCAATAGGGAAGCTAAAATATGTGATTTTATCTATAGATTCATGGTAGTACTTGTTATCACCTAGTAATTTCCCAAGGTTAAAGAAAGAGATCACTGGGGTAACCAAAAAATACTTTTGGAGATTAGGACCTAGCCTTATTGATGCTCAGAGAGGGCTCTCTCTATTTGATTTAGCTTTGTTTATTTGAATTTTCGGCTAGTTATGAATGTTCAGCGGGTTTTTGATTTGTATTGAAGATTGGGTGGTGGGATCCTTTAAACAGATGGATAGAATGATGTCTCTAGACCATTGGGCTATGGAGTCAAAGGAAGGGAAGCAGAACTGGATTAACTCATTAAAAGGAATGTTCAAAGGGCAAGATAGCAGAGTAGAGTGTCGATCTTTGGGCCAAAGGGGTGAAATGGTTTTAACTAGGGTGAGAGAGTAATTAAGAATTATTAGATCGGGATTGAAATGAAGAACAAAGGGTAATCAGAAACAAAGGGAAATTAAGAATCATTTGCTATATATTATAAAGAAACAACCTAAACTAAGGAGAAATTAAGATTTCCTTAACTTAGATTATCAGTAGAAAACATGTATTTGCCTAAATGTTATAACAAAGTGTAACTAAACAAATTATGAGATAATACTCAAATTATGGAATTCAGATTCAGATAAACATTATGGAAAAAATTTAATAAATATAACAACAATGTGATAAAATACTTGTCTACACTTCACTAAACATATGAATCCTTTGAAATATCTGGTCTTTATTCACTAATCTAGCTTGCTAGCTCAATCAATGCTCCAATAACTTTATAGTCTTTTGATTAAGAAGTGTATAGAAATGTCTAAGAATCCACCCTACATACTTTGGATTGTGAAGTATTTATACTAAAGTTTTATTACAAATATCTCAAACTAATTTGAGATTTAATTTAGGAAATACAAATATCTTCTTGTAGGAAGATAGAGATAGCTACTGAACTGCTTTCACGTTGTCCCCTTTATTGTGGTATTGTTGGCTTTTACGATTTGATTTTAGCCCTTTATGCTCTTTGTTGTTTGAATTATCACATTGGAGGCTTCATTTAATTCAAAATTTCATCTAATACTCCTTGACTCTGATACTCTTTGACTTAGATAACTTGTCTTTATCCTTTACTGTGTTTTTTTCCTTTTACTGTACAATTTAACCTTTTACTGTATGTTTCAACAGTGAATTATTAGTTTTTATGTGTAACAACATCAGGTAATCGATGTAGGTCAGGTTCCTGTATGTTTTATCTATTTGTTTTCTAACTGCATCTTTGGTCTGGTTCCTCTGTTTTGACTGTTAATGCTCTGTATAAATGTTTTCTTCTCAGCTCTGTGTGTAATTGTCTTCATCTTTGTTCCTTGTATAATTGTCTTCTTCTTCTTAATACAGGTTTTAAATTGGTTTCCTGTTGAGTCTTGGAGTAAATAAGTTCTGCAACTAGTATCAAAATTGTTTATCCAAGCTTTGGTCTTCTGCTAATTACCTGGAAAACACAACAATTATTAAGAAAACCTCGGTTTATAGGGAAGGCGATTGATGGCTTTATTTGCACGGGGATGCCTGGGGAAGGGGTTGTGGAAGTGTTTTCAATGTAATTGGAGGTCATATGGTGTTACATAGGTTCAGGGTGGCACTGAAGGGTTTAATGGTTTTATACTGTGAAACAGGCAATAGGCACGAAAACGAAGGTTTTCGGGGTTTTAAGCTTAATGGGTAACTTTTCAAATATGGTGTGAAAATTCATGTTTACAGATAATAAGCATTTTATTGGGTTGGCGGGGGGGAAGTATTAAGGGTCGTCGCACTGCTTATGAGGTGAAGGCAGTTTTTAGGAGGGGTCACCTGATATAGTCCATAGCTTGACACATAACCATTGAGGGGTTCGGGAAAACCACTTTATCGGGTAGGTATCGTTTGGCCATTAGGCATGGCCGATATGGCTTTTGGGCATTGGATTAGGCAGAAGTTGATCTAATGGTGGTCAGGTGATGGAAGCGAGCGGGATATAAAACATGGGCTTAAGGAGGGGCCTAGTATTTTAAATCTTGGCGGTATGGGTTTATTTAAGGCTTAATCATAGGTTAAAAATGATCGCGAGGGGCTTAATGAAGGTGTTTACCTTTTTTGGTAAAGGTCGGGCATCGGGTGAGGTTGATATAGCTGTGCATTATTGGATTAGGGCGCAAATGATCAGGTGGTGGTTGGGCGAGGGAATAGCATAGATGAAATGTATGGAGGTTTAGGGGGGACGATGCCTTAATTAGAAGTGATTTGTGTTTATTTGGGGTTAATGGGGGATTTATTTGTTTTTTCAAGATAAGGGGTAAGCGTATAGTTTTTATTAAAACTAAGGGTTGGGGGTATTTACAAAGGGATTTAGTTAATATATGGGACGAGGAATATGGGGGAGTTATATAATAAAATTAAAATTAATATGAAATATAATGGGTGGGGTGGGTTTTTCCTAAGTAAAAGGGTAAAATGTATGCATTTCGTGCACTTTTCTTTATACTTAGGATAAAGTGCTTTTTGTGGGTTTTTGGGTGAAAAGGGATTTACATGGGAGGTTTTTACTTTTCCTAGGCAAATGGTGTTTAACCTTAGGAAAAGGGGTTTTCTTGGGGTAATGAGGGGGGAATGTATTTTATGAAGGGGATTCTAGCACTTGTGTCCATAAGTCATTAAGCCAAGGGTCTAGTCCCTCCAAAAGTCAAAGACATGCTTTGAGCCTATTTAACTTGAAGGAATTAAAGTACTAGAACATATTTGTGGATAGGAAATTAGTAAGTATAGGGGAAAAATAAATGGGGGGAGTTAATCACATTAACTTGTAAACCTTTGGTTTTTCTTCCATAACTAATCATATATGTTGAAATATGTGTCTAAGAATGATGCATGTGTTTTGATCCAATCAACCTTGTAGTTTAGCAACCTTTCTTCTACTTACCCATTTCTTACCCTAACATGTTTTCTTCATTTCTTGTGTGAATTTAGGCTAGCAAACCCTTATCATATCTATTTTTCTTTTGAAAACTAATCTATCTAATTCTAACCTTGTATCATCCAAGGGCTCAGATTAAGCTTATGAGCTCCTTTTATTTCTCTATCTATCTATGATCTGCCAAGATTAAACTGTTTGGTTAGATTTTATTTTCTAACTATAAACATAAAATTCAAAGCGTGAAATAACCAAGATTAAATAGTTTGATTACCATGGATTGTGGCATGAATAACAAGTTGCACACAATCATTATTATGCATAAAAGTAAATAGAAGTGGCATTTAGACTTGCACACTTTCATGGTCTCTTTGTTTTTGGGGTTCATATATTTTCATTTTTTTTTTACCTTCTCTTATTCTTTTGTCCTTTGATTTTTCTTTTAGGACATACCCTCTTTAGATTTTTTACTTTATTAATATGGAAATCATTTGTAGAAAGCAAAGGTATGTACAATATTACAAGGCTTAACCTTAGTCATTCAAAATTATGACTCCTATTGGTATAGGAACCTAACAATATCCTATCAATATTGTGGTGTTGCACACCTAATCTCCAGCTAGGGGGCATCCTTTGACTTTAGGAATAACTTGTCTGATGACCGTAGATGCTTATATTAGGTGTTGATCAGGAAATATGGTAATATCCAATAGGGAAATCACAAAGAACCTTATCCTTTACCCCCCTGGAGAGTCTAGTCCATCAATTAAACCAGGATTTACCTTAATGTAAAAATCTCCACCTATGGAGGGGCCTGAACTTGAAAATGAAGATATTAGATCAGTTCTTACCATTAGTGAAGCCCTCTATTTTAAGATGAAGCGGAAGATGCTGCTATTAACACATTTATTAGTAGCCCCAACTATACTTCTGATTCAACCCACTAGTTATTAGAATTTGTTATGAATTTCACAGTTCTGGAAATAATTGAACCAGAAACTGAAGTTGAAAATGTTCTTGTTATTTCACCACATAGCAACATTCCTGTAGAAATTGATCCAGGGAAAACATTGAACGTTAATCCTAACCTTTCACCTTCCCAGTCTGAACAGTTGTTGAAAGTCCTTCAGTATCAGAAGGAAGCTTTTTCTTGGGAATATATCAATATGAAAGGAATCCTTGCTGATCTATATGCCCATAACATATACATAAAATAATAATGTCGAGATTCTAGATAAGCACAGAGAAGGATAAATCCTACCTTAAAGAACACTGTCAAAGAAGAACTACAAAAGCTACTAGATGTGGGGTTTATTTATCCAATCTCGAAAAGTCAATGGGTATCCCCACTAGTCATTATCCCGAACAAAAATGGCAAGTGGTGGATCTATGTTGATTATAGGGAAATTAATAAAGCAACTCAAAAATACCATTTTCCCTTACCCTTTATTGACCATGTCCTCGATACATTAGTTGGGAAGAAGTTCTTCTCCTTTATGGATGGATTTAGTTGATATAACCATATCTATATAGCTCCTAAGGATTAGGATAAAACTACTTTTACTTGCCCTTGGGGAACCTTCACATATTGAATCCTTCCATTTGGCCTCTATAATGCACCTGCTACCTTTCAATGGGTAATACTGGGAACTTTTTCTGATCTAGTTAATGAGAACATTGAAATCTACATGGATGACTTCACCCCATATGGGGATTCTTTCGGAGAAGGTCTAGAAAAATTAGAGAAAGTACTTAAATGATCCAAACATACATATGTTTCTCTTAGTACAATAAAATTCCATATGATGATGGAAGAAGGAATAGTTTTGGGACACATGCTTTCAACTGTAGGAATACCGATTGATCTTGCCAACGTAGAGGTAATCTTAAATTTTCCTACACTAAAGACACCAATGGTGGTATGTAGCTTTATTGGTTATACTAGCTATTATAGAAATTTTATAGAATATTTTTTCTAAGATAGCATTTCCACTTTTCCAATTATTACCTAAAGATGTAGAATTTGTGTGGACAGATGCATGTGAAGAAGCTTTCTTGGAAATCAAAGAACTAGTTTTTAAAGCTCTGATATTACGTGGTCCTAATTAGAAGTTCCCATTTCATATCTCCACAGATGCTTCTCATACAACAGTAGGGGCAGTCTTGGGACAACAAGAGGACAGGAAACTGTATGTCATTTACTATGTCAGTAAGAACCTAACTCTTGCTAAAATAAACTATAAGGTAATTGAAAAAGAGTGTTTGGCTGTTATCTATGCTATTAATTAATTCCAGAATTATATTACATGGTATCCCACATTCGTGCACACTAATAATTTAACCATCAGGTATTTGATGAATAAACCGATAACCCATAGTTGAATTACAAGATGGTTATTATTGAAACAAGAATTTGATATTACCATTGTAGATAAACTAGGACAAGATAATGTAGTAACAGATTTCCTATCTAGGATGAATGCTAATGATGAAGATACATCTATCGAGGATAATTTTCTAGATCAACATATTTTTTCAATTTCTACTCACACTCCGTGGTATGCAGATATTGCTAACTATCTTGCTACAGGAAAATTACCTCATCATTTTCCATACAGGGAGCAGTGAAAAATCATCCATCATAGTGCATGTTACTCATGGATAGAGGGATACCTCTTCTATACAGGACCTGATTAGAAAATTTGACACTATGTAGGTGAGGATGACATCCATGATGTTATGGAAGCTTCCCACTATCGCCCTTGTGGATGGAATTTTTCAAAAACGCAAACAGGTCGTAAGGTGTTGCAAATGGGATACTATTTTCCCTTTATTTTTTGTGATGCAAGGAAATATGTTTGAGGGTGTGATAGTTGTGAGTAGATGGGTTAGCCTGGTCGGTCAGATGAGATGTTGTTACAATCTCAATTAGTTCTTGAGCCCTTTGAGAAAATGGTTATCGATTTTTTTGGGCCTTTCAATCCTTCTTCACATTAGAAAGTTCACATTCTGGTCTGCATGGACTATCCAACAAAGTGGGTAGAAGCCAAATCTATCACAAAAGCCACATAACAGGTTGTCTAAGACTTTTCATTCAAATAAATTTTCACTCAGTAGAGATCCTAGAGAGATAGTTTTAGATGGAGGGGCACTTCACATCACATCTAATAACAATTCTCATGAAGAAGTGTGGAATTAAACACATGGTGACATCTCCATATCATCATTAGGAAAATGGTCAAGTCAAAAGCACAAATAAGGTACTAGAGAATATCCTCACAAAGACTGTAGCGAACCATCTCTGAAACTTGGTTGGAAAGCTTCTTGAATTACTTTGGGCATATAGAATGACATGCCAGAATACAATAATATTTTCACCATACAAGCTTGTCTATGGGGAATCCCATTTTTTTCTGGTGGGATTCGAAATTAAGACACTCAAGATAGCTCTTGAATTCGGTTTGGATCTTTCAACAGCCGAGAAACACTGACTAAGACAACTAAATGAGTTAGATGAAATTTGTTTGATATCTGTATAGAATACTACTACAATTCAACAACAATGAACCAAATGGCATGACAAATTCATCAAGAAAAAGGTGTTTCAAAGAGAAGATTGGGAATTTCTCTATGACTCTCAGTTTAAGGACTTTAAGGGAAATCTCTTCTCTAGATGGATGGGACCGTCTGAAGTTGACAAAATGTTTTATAATGGGACTGTTAAACTTGTAACAATTTATGAGGCACATACTCCTTTGATTGTAAACATACATCGCCTTAGATTGTATCACTGTCCAGCTTTTAAAGACTCCTTTATTAAGAATTTCTTTGATAAATCTAGTTTTGAAATTTTTTGTGCAGAGAAATCTTCCTTTGCACCTCTTATTTAAGAAAAAACAACAATAATAACACACACACACACACACACACACACACACACACACATACACACATAATAAAATGTTTTTACTACTCTATCAATACTTCCTTTCTTGTAGGTGTTGTTTCTCTATTGGTGCTGATATTTCATTGATGTTGTTACTCCACTGGTGTTGTTTCTTCACCAATGTTGTTACTTCATTGATGCTAATACTTCGTCAATGTTGTTACTTCACTAGTGTTGTTACTCCACTCATGTTGTTACTCCACTCATGTTGTTACTCTGCCGGTGTTGTTGTCATAATTGTTCTTTCCATTTTTTTTGTGCCCTTATATTATTATTGTTATTTTGACTTTGATTATATTGTGACCCCTTAGAATCCTATATATAGAAAGGAGGTTTTGTAATTTATATTGTCCAATAATTTTTCATTTGTGTAATGTAAAGGAGGTTTCCCCCTTGAAGAGGCTTATTTTGAAGTCATTGCTCTATCTTTCCTTCTATTTTGTGAGCTGGTTTCATAACAATTGGTATCAGAGGTTTGGATTCTAGTGTTTCGCCGCTCCAAACAGGTCATCATGGCATTTTCACTATAACTTTGTTTCTACGACATTTCAAAAGAGGAAATTAAAACCCATTTGATCTGAGATGTCGATGAACCTTGGGTCCAAATTATAGATCATTTTTCATTATATTTTCCGAGATAGGATTCAAGGAATTTAGAGTTTTGGTAGGCTCCTGAATTATATCTCAAATATGTGACTTGGGGAAATCGTCATAACTTTATCTCTGAGAATTCGACTAAAATTTCGTAAACCGGTATAGAAAAAGAATGACATGTATCTTTCTGTTTCTCGGTTTCAAGTCGTAAGGTCGAAATAGTGACACGTGGTACTTTGTACAAGTTCGCTCTATTGAACTAGTCTATAATCAGGTCATCGGGGGATATCTAGCATAACTCTTCCTTGGAAAATCCAATATTGATAATACTTGTGAGGTTAGAAAGAGAACTCAGAGGGCTACTGTAGGACATAATTTTAGAAATTGAAGATCTGTAATTTTAGATATACAACATATTAAATATCGAGCTCCTACAAAGTGAAAAAAGGTGTGTAGTTTTTTTTTTTTTTTTAAATAAGTTTGGTTGAAAAATTAGTTTGAAGGAATTCAAAGGGAATAATGAAGAATTATTATCATTAATTGATGTCCCAAATAAAGAAAATAGAAACACTTAGTAAGAAACCTGTAAACTCTATCATGACTCATGCAGAAGAGGAAGAAATGCAACATGATATATCAAAATTACGATACCAAGTGCAACAAAATCCACTCTCACAAAAAGGAACAAAAGCTAAGATGGATGGTTTAAAGAAAGACGTGGAAGCTAAGATGGATGGCATGGAAGCTAATATGGATGGTTTAAAGAAAGGTGTGGAAGATAATATGGATGGTTTAAAGAAAGGTGTGCAAGCTAAGATAGATGATATAGAAGAAAAAATTAAAGGCAGCATGGAAGATTTGAAGACAAATTTGACAAATTTGCTACAAGAAATGCTTACTAATGGTGAAAGGGTAGTAAATGAAACTCATGATGAGAACAAAATAAATGTTAATCATGACTTCATAGACTCTTACGTTGGATTGAAGACCCACCATGTTCCAAATGTTGATATGAGGAAGTTTGATGGAAAGGATCCTGTAACATGGATACTATAGATGGAGCAATATTTTGATCTCCATAATGTACAAAACACTCAAAAGGTACGCATTGCAACTTTATATTTGGAACCAAATTAGTTTGTATGGTATCGATGGCTTTGCTCATGTAAACAAATTGTCACTTGGGAAATTTTTACAGAAGAAATGATAGCACAGTATGAGGATACAAAAAGAAACACCTTTTTTAGCCATTTGAATCTCAAACAAAAGGGTTCAATGATGGATCACATTGAGGACTTCCAAAAATTGAATATAAGAGTAAAAGATATTCCAGAGGAGCATATGATTGATGTGTTCATAAGGACTTTAAAGGATAACATCCAACATGAAGTTCTCTTTTGGGAACCTGATTCATTGGAGAAGGCATTCAAGTTGGCAAGAAAAATGGAAAGAAAATTATGATAACAAGGAAGTTGTTGAGAACGGGTCCCCTACGTTTAATTTTGGGGTTAAAAGCACAAGTTTTGGGGCTGAAGGACCAATTTTTGTCTAAATAATGTAAAGTCTCCGCACTTTGTGGTCGCGGAGCATGAAGATGTAAACAATCAAAAATTGTTTTCAGCCTTATTTTAGATAGCTTGTGTTGACTTGATGAGATTTGCCCTTGGCCCGCGGGCAATGGGAATGTATAAAAGGGGAGTCTTAGAAGAGTTTAAGTAAGTTTTTGGTAGATTTATAAGTAATTTTTTGCATCTTAGAAGAGTCTTAGAGTAGGAAGAAGCTCTGCAACTAAGTGCACAGAGGCCTAGGATAGAAGTCCGCAGTTGAGTGAGTGGACCCCTGTCGCTGTGTGCACAGGAAAGTTAGAGTCTGTACTAGAAATATGAACCATCAATAAAGAGAATCATTCTGGAGATATCTGTGTATGAGTTATTTTACTTCTGTTATGAATGTTTGCGATTATATTATGTTGAATATTGGGTTTATGATTTATTGCTAAATTGATGCACGAATCTATGTATTTTACTTTGTCATATGAACGCAAGTAAGAATATCTATTTATGTGAAGATAATCATAATGCATGTTGAAGTCAACCAATACCTAAGCTAATCTGGGTATACATAGAAGTAAGGGTAATTACAGAGGCACGTAATCTTCTGAATTGACTATTCAGGGTCTGCAAAGGATGATCAGAGACTTTTGAAAGGGTTTCAAAGACGAATAAGAGAAGTAAATTTATAAGCCCTAAAGGGCTTATAGGTCTACACGAAGGAAGGGCTAGGGTATAAAATGACATCACAACCATCTTAGGGTGCAGAAACTTGGTTCTTGCATCCCCCCATACTGTTTTGGGTGAGACTTCAGTCCACACTCTGTGGATTGATGTCGAAAGGGCCAGTAGTGTTTTTGGGAAAACTATTATTCGTAAAGAATGCTATCCCTCTAGGTTTGGTAGCTACCCTAGAAACAACAGTTTAAAGAAATTCAACAATTTCTTCTATGTGTAACAGATAAGAGAAAGATAATGGAACCAACCTGGAACTTCTGCTTAATCCCTTGCTTGCTCTCTCTCCCCTTTGATAGATCCTACAACTCCACCCTATACTTAACACGCTTGGAGAGTACCTACACAAGTACAACAACAAAGAACTGTCAAAGCATCATGATCTATTACAACATAAACATTACAGAATCATATATATAATGAACAAATGATAGCATTCACAATTGCACAATCATATGGAAGAAAACTTGAAGAACTTTATTAATAGAAGGGAGAATTACAACCTAGTTGTCTGATCCAGCATCATCCTCCCAGCTTCAATCATTCTTCACCTCATGAAATGGAAAGATCACTCCAACAATACAATTCTCTTTCCTCAATTACAAATTATCAACACTTCCTTGCAATTCACAATATTCTAGCCTCTAGATATCTTTAGATGAGGGATCCATTTATAGATGTTTGCAAGGGTGTGATGCATCCATGGGGTTTAAATAGTGTCATTCCACTTGTTACAGTTGATTCCATAAGAGAAGGGATTGGGGATTTTCTTAGATCCCTTACTCATACTTGGGTGAATTCAGAGAGGCAAGTGGCATAGGAGAAGTTTCTAGAAGATTCCGTGAGCAACCACCTAGCAAATTGTCTCAAACGTTTGTCCATCCTCACCCATCGCATCCTATAGAAGGCCTAATTAGTATGCACTATACCCTAGCCGTTTACCACTTAGTATGCATCACACTTTGATAGTGGAGCAGTCCGTATGGTCCAATTTAGGCAATTTCTGGATGGTTTCTCAGATGGAACTTTTGGGGAATGATGTATTTAGATGGCTATGTTCCTTTAGGGTATGAAACAACTCTTTTAGGGTTGATGAGCCCTAATGCATCAACATATAAGTTTGGGGTTGATGTGCCCAAATATGTCTATAACAGTTGCCCCCTAAAGTATGAAGTCATAAATGCTGATGTCGAGTGAAATGCTTTATCATGAGGATCTGAAGTTTTGAACTGGAAGGTGACTTGCATAAGTTACAATACAATACATCATCATAATATAATTTTCATGATCTAGCTAAGGGAGGCATTCCCATGCTCAACTTTATAAATTCATTTCATGTACATAGATTAGATAGTTGTCTGTAGATATAGACTGGTGAATCTTCAGATATAGAGTCATCATCCATGGTTAGGATGACCATCTGTCTAGAGCCTTTGTACATTTGATGTTTTTATATTCCTAAATATATCATAGTTTGGATGGATGAAACTAGATCCGGGGTCTTCAAACTGATCCAATCTGTGCCCAGTGTACAATTCAATCCATGTGAAGAGATGTTTTGAAGTTGAACATGGAAAGACATCGCCTAATTACCAGCCAATGGTGTGAGTTGTTAACAGACGCGAGAGGAATCATCGATAATGATAATGACCCTCAAGGTATGATAATACAATTTACGTGGTGTGAATACCTGATCCGATGTCAATCACCATGCAAAATCGTTCGGTCGAAGGCCATTGATGTCAACTTTTCTCCGGAAGTGAGAAACTTGCCATTGATGTATGCAAGCTCCAAAGCACTGAAAGGGTTGTTTGTAAGTCAAATTCTTAGATAATGAGCTGATGTCAACAAGAAGCGACTCGTCATAGGAGGGCCTTGATGTATCCCACATCTACAACATGAAACGAAGCAAATAATTTTATGGAGTTGAAAAACGAAGTAACGACATAAGGTTCAGGAATGGCGGTCATGAAAAAAATGAAGGTTGGAGTTATTGCAATGGATGAGACATTAACTAGATGGTGGTTTCTCAATTGAATGACTTCTCTTGAACATGTCGGCGACACCGAGATGAATTGGTAGTGTTAACTCCAAAATATGGATGGTATGAAAGACCAATGGTGAGATGACCGATGAACAGAATAACCCAACCCAACTCAATAATTGTGATGAAGTGAAAGTGTCATGTTCAAGAGCAACTTGCTACCATAAATTCTTTAAGTTTTCTTCCCCTTTTCCCCAGTCATTGCTGACTAGTACCTCTTTATTTTTGTCAAGCTTTAGGAGGATAACATATGCTTGTTTTATAATTCGCCCTTCGGGAAAACCTGTCGCTATTTAATGTTTTAATGAGTCTAGCGATAGTGAAACTCAGTCTCGTCTAGATGGAAACTTTTGTCACTATTGTTTTAACGAGTTTAAAGATAAGGATAACTCAGTCCTTTTCATGTTTAGAGAGTTTGAATAGGGATGAAAATAAAACTCCATAAGTTCCTTTTTGTAAAATAATCCCTCGAGTCTGAAAAAGGATAAAATAATATAGAAGGGATGACATTTCCAATCAAAGGACAAGTGCTCCAAAATCTTTTCATATTTAACACGTCTAAAAAGGGTCTAAATAGGACTCTATTTTGAGGAATGAGTGGTATCTAGGGTAGCAACTGGTTCTAGTGATTTTGGAACTTCTCAAAACATGTTGATTTCTGTGAAGAGGCTGGCTAATAAGACCACTCATCACAATTGTTCCTCAAAAAGGGTAAAACAACCAAGTGAGAGTGTATGATCATCCAAAGGGATGGTGGTGATGGGATGTACATGACCAAGGTTAAAAAGGCTGATAGAATGGAAATCACAAAGATTAATTAGTTGAAAATGGGTTTATTTTTAGACAAGCTTATACCATGGGGAACTATGCTTGGATTCAGTTTCATGTTTACACAAGATTGAAACAAACAAACTATGCTTGTCTTTGTTTTCATTTTTACACAAGCTTGAAATGGAGAAACTATGCTTGAATTCTGTTTCACTTTTACACAAGCTCGAAATGACGAAACTATGCTTGATTTGGTTTGCATGCCCCCAAGATGATGAAAGGGATAGTCTCTTGTAACCAGATGGAAGTCATTGCAGTGAAGCAAGATGGTTATGCAACACCTTTCTGGCTTCGTCTAGAATAGACCAAGGTGAATGGTGTGAAAGACCAATCATATAACCTACAAGGAAACTTATCTTTACTACTAGGTACATGCCCCCCAAGCTTCATTACACTCACCAGACTACTCATGGCTATCAGGTGGATGGAATGAAGGTTCTTTTATGAGATCAGGTGAGAGACTTGACTTGGAACTTGCTCCAAGGGTCCTTGTTTCATTTTTTTAACGAACTTGAGATAAGACAAGGAACTATGCTCATATCCTTGGTTTCATTTTTTAACGACGTTGACACAATACAATGAACTATCCTCCATATTCCTATCACAACTCATAAGTAGTCATGAAGGAGAGATTTGGTTCCAATGCCCTCAGTACATAATGTACAACATCACTAAATTAATCGTTAGTTGATGTAGGTATGGAACAGGTAACCACATAATTAACCCGTGGCGGGTATGATACCATTCATATAAATGGACCATTTAGGGACGATGGTTGACTAGGAGCTATATTTGGACTGGGAAATGAAAGTTGGTCAACAATGAAAATCATGCCTTCATGCGGGAAACAAATCACTCGAAAGAGTGTTGAAACAATAGCTCCCATGCGATAAACATAGTCATGCCCAAGAAGTAAATTGTAATCTAAAGGTCCTGGGACTACCATCATGTTCAGATAAATGGTTTTCCCTCCCAAAGTGATAGGTAACTGAGGAAGGATCCCTAACGGTTGCCTGGTTTCTCTATTAAAGCCCAACAGATTCTATGTAACAGGAACAAGCGGTGGTGAACCAAGCACTTGCCAAGCAGTTGAGGAAAGGATACTCACTAATCCACTTCTTCTATAATAGTGCTAGATATAATAATTTTACAAACTTGTACTATGATTTGGAAAGGCACATAAGAAGGAAGGCGGGATCCTGCTAGTCAATTCCAATCAAAGGAAGTGACTAGACCACATCGAGGGGGTATAGTAGAAATGGGAGAATTAACCCCTTGAGTTACCAGAACTGGAGGATTTTCGTCTTATCTTTATGGAATAGGCGAATTTCCCCCAAGCTTGTTAGAATTTGAAGTAACAAAGAGAACTTGAGTGGTATCAGTTTCTCTCTCTTCAGGAAAGGTATGATTTGCTGAAGGTTAAATCTGGTCAAATTTTGCCTCGACCTGTTGATTTGGGTCGAGTATAGACTCATTGGATTCAGTTTCAGAGAGAGTGGTTTTGACCAACGGTTGATTTAGGTCAGTCGGTTCATCAGCTAGTGAAGGATTCAATTAGAGTTTCCTGTAACCAGATGGAAGTCACTACAGTGAAGCAGGATGGTTATCCAACACTCTTTTGGCTTTATCCAAAAAAGGAAAAAGGTGAAAGGAATGATTACCTTCACATAACCTACATGGAAGCTTGACTTTTCCCTTTTGTCCATGAACTTTACTATCACTAGTTGATGGTGTGTTACCAACATGATCTCTAGAGGTTGATGACATGGGATGGTGTGAACGAGAAGACCATTCTTTCAAGACCCGAGGAAAATAAGGAAAATTTCGATGAAAATGGTCTCCTATACACACTATGGATAGATATTTAACTTTGTGAGGCTTAATGAACAAGTTTTCATCAGATGTTGCATTCAAAGCAATGGTTGCTTGGTTGGCCCCTTGTTGAATTGGCTTCTTCTTCTTCTTCCCTTCCTTCTTCTTCTTAGCCACCTGGTTATTAGTACCAATACTTTCACCAAGTGAAGAGGAAGAAGGGGAGGAAGAAACAAACAAGGAAGAAGGCAAAGGGTCAACTTTAGGATCGATTAGAGGTTGATTTTGTCTAGTTGGAGGTGTACTCGATTTCAAAGATGTCTCAACATTTTGAACTGAGGAGGTTGAAAACAGCCATACTGGCAGGCCAATGGTAACTCCTGGAAGGGATAATGTAGCCATATAAGGAGCACCAATATTTCTGAAAGAAGGAAAAGGACTAGGATTCCCATCAAAAGGGATTCCTTGATCAGTGAACTCTGGATTTGTCGTCATATGTCTCAACCTAAGATCAACTAAGGAACAGGGATGTTATTCACAGTCAATTAATTTTAACGACACTTTCAACACAAATTTTCTTTTTTAGTTTTTAAGAGTTGAGAGAAAGCGAAAGATGACTCTAGTCTCCTTCAATTTTTAATGAGCCTGAAAGGACAAGTGCTTAGATGGACCTTTTCTTTTAAAGAGTCAAAAAGGAATGAAAGCAACTACTCTGGAAAATATAGACAGAGGGATTACCAAACCAATTGAAAAACTACAATATACACCTTGGTGATAAATTAAAAAGAAATTACCAAGGACTTATGTACAATAGTCAATCTTCCCAAATGTTATGTTCAGTGCATTGCGATCAATAAGGTGGCAGACTCATTTTCCTATGGATAAAGGATTTAAGCCTATTGTGGTCTCCCAATATATATGCAATGGTACAGGAAGCACAAGTCTGTGCTAACACTTGTCATATCAAGGAGGAGGAATCACCCAACCTTCAATGAAAATGATAGCCACTAGTTTTAACGACGCTAGAACATGTCACTAGCCTAGACCTCTAGATATGTTGTGTGAAGTTCCAAAGCATTGTTAGGTTCATTGAAATTCATTTTGTAGTTGATCTTGTTTAGATTTTTCCTTTCAATGGTTTACCACGTGATGATGAGCTGAAATTCCTAAGATGCAATCTACAATGATAAAAAATCTTTGTTTATTTGAGCAATGAAAATCCTAGCTACTAGGGAAAGAAGATAACAATGATTTTAAGCAAAGAGCAAAGAGCACACGCTAGTGGATTTCCCTAAATCATATTTTCACACACAAATCTAAAAAATGCTAAATTCAAATGCATGTATTTTTTTTCGTTCTCCTTAATGTGAAAAATGCCAAAAAGGAAAACTAAATGCTGCAAAGATCTGAAAGATTTTACTCAAAATGACATTTTCGACAATTTCTTCTTTAAAAGAGAAAGGAAGACTCAAAGACACTTTTCAATTTTGAATAAAAATGATTTCGACACTTTGAAAATAAACAAATCAAACCAAATATATGAAGAAAATTTCAATCGACTATCAAGGGAAGGTAGAATTCACAACACTTCTCTTTTCGACACAAAACGACAATTACGACACTTTTTGTATCAAAGCGACAAATTGATTTAAACAATTTTTCAATAAAGGATTGTAAATGATGAACAAAAACACAAAAAATATTCACTAATATTAATGTAATTGAGGTTGATCTAAGTGATGAAAGTAAGTTTCAGTAAAGAGGTACTGTTCATATGCAGCAAAAGAACTAAACAAAACTAAAAACAAGGTCAAAACCCCTCAATTTCTAGAATGGAAAACAAGTTCAGTCAATCATCGCACCAAGTCTTCACAAAAACAGAGATGCATCACACTTACTACACTCGGGAGGTGCGATGCATAATGAGTTACAGTGGAAGGCAGTGCGATGGTCCAGGGAGTGCAACTGAAATGGGTTTTGGCTCAGATGTGTAGCTTTTTTCAATGAGTTAAGCTCAACTTTGTTGAACAGTAAAGAGAAAAGTATGAATGACTATCTTGAGAGCTTACTGAGCTACCAAAAGGTCATTTATATGTGCTTTTAAGTCAAACGTTTAATTCATAAACTAAACTAGAGATTGATTGAAGCAACATTCATCTACTATGCAATTGCAGAGCAAGAGTAGTTTTAAGGCTGCCTAGCTGACTTCAGACTTTGTCTATAGTTTATAAAACAAACAATAACCAAAAACAAACATTTGTTCATTCCCCAGCAGAGTCACCAATTTGTTTATGGGAAAACTAGTATTCCTAAATAATGCTAACCCTCTAGGTTTGGCAGCTACCCTAGAAACAATAGTTTAAAGAAATTCAACGATTTCTTCTATGTGTAACAGATAAGAGAAAGGTAATGGAACCAACCTGGAACTTTTGCTTAATCCCTTGCTTCCTATCTCTCTCCTTTGAGAGATCCTGCAACTCCTCCCCATACTTAACACACTTGGAGAGTACCTGCACAAGTACAACAACAAAGAACCATCAAAGAATCATGATCTATTACAACATAAACATTACGTAATCAGATATAATGAACAAATGATAACATTCAAAAATGAGAACATTCACAATTGCACAATCATATGGAAGAAAACTTGAAGAACTTTATTAATAGAAGGGAGAATTACAACCCAGTTGTCTGATCCAGCATCATCCTCCCAACTTCAATCCTTCTTCACCTCATGAAATGGAAAGATCACTCCAACAATACAATTCTCTTTCCTCAATTACAAAATATCAACACTTCCTTGCAATTCACAATATTCCAGCCTCTAGATCTCTTTAGATGAGGGATCCATTTATAGATGTTTGCAAGGGTTTGATTCATCCATGGGGTTTGACTAGTGTCATTCCACTTATTACAGTTGATCCCATAAGAGAAGGGATTGGGGATTTTCTTAGATCCCTTACTCATCCTTGGGTGAATTCAGAGAGGCAAGTGGCATAGGAGAAGTTTCTAGAAGATTCCATGAAAAACCACCTAGCAAATTGTCTCAGACGTTTGTCTATCCTCACCCATCACACACTATAGAAGGCCTAATTAGTATGCATCACATCCTAGCAGTGTACCACTTAGTATGCATCACACTTTGTTAGTGGAGAAGTCAGTATGGTCCAATTTAGGCAATTTCTGGATGGTTTCTCAGATGGAACTTTTGGGGAATGATGTATTTAGATGACTACGTTCGTTTAGGGTATGAAACAAATCTTTTAGGGGTTGATGAGCCCTAATGCATCGACATATAATTTTAGGGTTGATGTGCCCAAATATGTCTATAACAAGTAGCGTAAGTATTTTCTTGGCTAACTAACGTTGAACCTGGGTTAGGGCCCATCAAGCCAAAAAATGGTTCCATTGTTGGGACCTAGATCTACATAATGAGATGTGTGATGTCGCATCATTGGAATCCAACTAAGAAAGAGATCGAAGATTGTTTGGATAGAAAGATCCACAAATTTGCGATGCGAGAACAAGAATCCGTGATTGGAAAAAGAATAGTGGTTGGACAGGTAACTGTACACAAAAATACATGAGATCTTCTTATGTTCCTTCTCGGTCAAGTTGTACAATTGGATTGCAAAATTGGCTAATGGCTAAGGAAGGTGGAGGCTTGACGGTCCAACAGTTTGGACCTCGGAGTTAGTGCGGAGAGTAGAAGCCTTTGAAGATAAGATCATGCATGATGTTGATCATTGGCTTGATCATATCATAGGAAGGTTCGTGACAGAGTTCACGGTCGATACCTCTGTCAGTTACAACAAAGCAGAGCAGTGCTTCCTTAAGGGGCCATGAGGTAAGTATTTAAAATCGTTAAATACCTGGATTAGGACTCTCTTTTGTGAGAAGCAGTTTATGCAACTACCTTGATGTTTGGGGCTATGTGAAGTGGAAGGACATTCAAGAACAAGGGAAGAACAGGCCCTGAATATATCCCGTTAATTGAACCCCCTCTGAGTGATGACAAGGAAGCAACACAAGCGTCTTCACAGAGCGCTATTCAGTTGATAAAGCAAGGGTTCTTGCAAATACGCCATCCACCCACACTGCCTCCATCTTCACCTCCACTGCATACATCTTCACCTACACCATCGCCACCTCTACCACCATTCAATATGGTGAGCTCAGTAAATCTACTTGTGTTCATGGGCATGGGAAATGAAGATCTAGACTAGTTTTTGTTTGTTGCGAAGGTTGTATGGGAATGTTAGGGTATCATGGATGATCAAACGAAGAAAGAAACGTTAGTCAGTGGTTTGTAGGATCGCGCACTAACGTGGTACATTAAGTATTGAACTAATAACCTGATGTCTGTGTTGGTAGATATTCAGACTGTGTTGAATAAGGAATTAGGTTGACCTAAGTCTGAAGAGCAATCAATTGTGGGATTCAAAGAGATCATGATGAAGCCTGGTGAGACACCCTAGGATCTGGATCAGAGATTGAAATGTACGATCCGTGAGGCTAACATGAATTTGACTGATGGGCAGCACTGTGAATGGTTTGTGGCTTCGCTCCTGCATCATCTAAGGGTTGTGCTATCACAATAGAAGATTTGGACCCAGGCAAAAGCTCTGGAAATCACGATGAGGTTGCACGAGACACAAATGTAGGATTCTAATTTGGGGGTTCGACAGATTCATGCATAGTTGCAGAACCTTTTCCTAGAAATGAAGAGTTTGAAGAAAGATAGAACAACTCAGCCCAAGGTGTACGAGGAAGTTTGGTTCCTGAAGTGAAAGAGCCAGGGGCATGACAAAGATCATTGTCCAGTTTTCGTAAATTATGTTGTAGCAAGGGGATCAATGCCTTTGAGGTTGGAAGTTCCATTAGGGCCAAGTATGGGGCCCATGCTATGGTGTGCTATATGTCAGGTAGCTAGAAAACATGCGACAAACAATTTCCATTTGTTGCAAAAATTCATATAGACACCGTGACAAATCTTCTGCAACTTCTGTCAATCAGTGGGTCATGATGAGCACAACTGCCACAGTTATGAATTAATGATGGATAAAACACCTGCATATAGGGTGTAGGTAGAAACTCAGCCTTCGAACCAAGGCACTTGAGAAGTGCGAGGCAAGTATCAGGGGTGTAAATGAGGCCAAGGTGGAGGAGGACCTAGTAGAGGTCGAGGGCAGGTCATTTGTTACAACTGTGGGGGACTAGGACACTACACACAAGACTAATCAAATTTGATGCATCTGTCATGCCGCTATTGTACTCAATTTGACCATGTGATGGAGGATTGCAATATATTTTTAGCTAAGATACGCCAGAAAGGGAACAACCTCAAAATCCAACTCACAACCTACAAATGATGAGGGCTAAACCTCGCGAGGAAGATCTTAAGGTAAATATTGTGCTATAGAGTGGAGTGACAATTGATGAAGATAAGGGGAAGCAACCTGAAGAAGGTGAGTGGGTCCACAATGCACTAGAAAAAGAGACCAGGTTTGATATGGAACACATGAAAGAAACATTTACAGAAGTGAAGAAAAGCTTCGCCAAGGCCTCTACCTCAGGGAGTCAAGAGAAGCTGGTTGAAGAAATGGACCTGTCCATGATTATCACATTCTTAGAGACCTGCATGAAACTGCTGCGTGAAAGAAAGGTTGTGAAAGGACTGCAGGAGTTGATCAATAGGTGTGATAGGAAGGAAAATTCTATTGACAAATTGTGCATATTCAGGAAGATTGGCAGGCATAAGATGAGAACGAGGCGTGAAATGAGGCTTACTACAGAGATATGAGAATATGAGATGGATCAAGTTATTTTATATTTAGGGTCAGACGCGAATGTTTTTCCAAAACAAACATGGGATAGAATGGGGGGACCTGTGCTATAGTGGTCTCTGATTCAGTTAAGAATGGAGAATCAACATAAAATCATCCCAATGGGGATGTTGCAGGGGGTAAATGTTGATATTGAAATCGTGAGCACACTAGCTGATTTTGAAGTGATAGAGATTATGGATGGAAACAATCCCTAACCCACACTCCTTGGGATTGATTGGGCCACTGAAATGAATGGGGTAGTCAATTTGAAGAAGCGGAAGATGATATTTGAGAAGAAATAACTCCACGGAGTAGTTCCCTTGGACCCTGCAGAAGGACCACGATATACTGAACCGGACCACGATTATGAAAGTGATGATGATTTAGACCACATTTACAAGATAATGGTGCAAGATTAGGACTGGGTGAATTCGATAACAGATGGACGTATTGCATGGGATCATGAAATCTCCTGCACATCATATTCAAATGAAGAAATAGAGCCCTCGTAGAATCACCTACATGAAGTATCTATGATGCGCTGTAATATGATGACCGAGTCGTTGTGTTATGTATCATTAGAGGTAAGAAATATGCCTTATTATGATCGTTTAACTAATGTTGATCAATTTTTCGATGCTTTTTAAAGAGAAGTGTAGAGAAGCATCACTTCTTGGCCCTAGATTGGGCATTGCGCACTATGCCTGCGAGATGGTGGGCCACACATAAGGATAGTTTTGATGATTGGCATGTATAAAAAAAAATAAGGAGAATGCGGTTTGGTCACCCACAAGTGTAGCTAACAAAAAAGTATGATGGGAGGAATGACCTGCACGACCATTTGGCCAAATGAACTGAAGTGTGTGGAGAAAAGCCTCAGTCATAGTGGGTAAATCAGTTTTGTCATACCTTGGATGTTATAATGATGAATTGGTAGTTGGAGATAGAACTCCGCCACGACACTAAAGGGTGGGATGCTTTTCACCAAGGATTTTTGATGACATTCAACTTTGAGGATGGGTTTAAATGTATCAACAAAGCATTGTAGGAGGTTAAGGCAATGATCTTCAGGATATCACAAGACCCTCTTGATTTGACTCAACCTGATAGGACTACCCAGATGAGCCATGCGCTAGAGTGCTACAATGTAACAACGGAAGAAGAAGATGAAGACCCAAGGAAGATTAATATTCTAGAGATTGAAGGTCACTGCGAAGTTGAAGGACCATGTTCGTGCCTAAATCTACCTCAGGCTGAGAAAGGTAGGATCTAGGATAACATCAAACCACGCTTAACCTGGTAGCTAGCCCTACCAGGTCCAGAGAGGTCACTCTCCTTGTCAATCTCAGCAAAATATGATCAATGAGGCTTGAGATGACTGATTGGTAAACTAATCTTAGGCTAGGTATGTGTGTAGAAGAGTTTGATTAAATTTGATGATGTTTCATTGGGTCAAATGGAAAGGTAGATTTGGGTCAGGGGAATGAGGCTCAATTTTGCAGAGATCTCTATGGGGCAAGGTAGGCAAATGGTTTGGTACTTCAAATTGAATGAAATGGAGAGTTTTTAGATAGGTGAGGAGTTGAAGAGGGCAAGAAAGTCTCAAGGATCCTCTTCAAATATATGAAAACATAAATAACTAAACAAACCCTAGGTAGAGCACTGCAAATCAATGAATTCTACTTTATCCTTGTTTGATTTAGTTAAGATGAAACAAATAGAGATGATGGCATACATAAAACACATGTAAACTTACAATTATAGAAGGAAGCGCAATACCAAATCAAGATACCACAAGAATCCCATAAAGTGCTACAAACCTTGGTCTATTCCTTAGCCAAACTACTGAAATGAGTATACAATGAAGCTCCAAGCTTTCCCAAAAGTCCAACCTTTGCTAATGACTGAAAAATTACGAGAGATAGGCAACCAAAAACTCATCCTAGCCTCTAGGGGTCAAGCTCATAAGTTTAGGAGCTGTTTCAAAAAATTCTAAACTGAGAACTAAAAAATTAGGCAGTGGAACAGCTTGCCTCTAAAAACTAGGGAACTGATTCATTCAATTGCAAACTACCTTTTCATGGATGAATCTATCTCTATGAGTGAAAATTTAGCATAATTACATCAAAATCCATCAAGTCACATTAAATGACATCATGAGTTTGACAATTAGAAGGAGAAAAGTCAAACTGTGAAGAAACTAGGTGAAAAAACAGAGTTTTTTGGCCAAAATGAGCAAAATTCCTCCAATGTGCCACGCTGATTTCCCTATGTGTAGCCTTTTTTTGTAGCTTATTTTGGAGGCCTTCTCGGTGTACAAATTTTCTCCCAGTGAGATTGTTGGAACGGCCTACCTGTCTACTTTCCAGAACAAGTGCAATTTTTGAATTTGGCCTTCATTTGCCCCTCCAAAGCTGAGTTCTCCCAACACTGCTTCTTGTGTGTCCAAAAAGGCGCAGGAAGGTCATTTTTGAGGTGTTTTTGACCTTTTTGGAAGCTCAAAACCTGTCAAAATTTCTTGGCCATTTGTTGGAATGCATATTTTTCCATTAAAAATCCAAAAATTCTGAGTTTTCCTCAAAAGGATGTCCCCATCAAAAGCGCGCGCCAAGTGGCGCGGCGCATCAGGCAGAAAAACCTATTTTTTAGGCCAAAAATTTCAAAATTGCAAAACGTGTCCCAAATTTCTTGAAATATGGGTTGAGTGTCCTTCATTAAGTGCTGTGTTAGGCCAAGGAAGCCTTAGCCAAGATCTAAAGTCTATCTTTCTCTTTTCGCTTCGATGATGTTTTCTTCAACTTGGCCTTCAAGTTCCTGATTCTTGCTTTGTACACTTTGTTTCTCGCCAAGTAGTGGTAGGCCATGTGCCTCAGCATAGTTTTCTCTCTATTGGCCTTCTCAAGCATCTTTTCCAAGTGGATGTTTGCCCTCTCAAGCCAAGACTCACGATCAACATTGATTTCTTGTTCAAGTGGTGTCAGTTTGACTTTCCTCCTCTTTGCAGCTTGCTAGTTTTTTCGTATGTTTTGTAGCTCCATAATGGTTTGCTGATCCTCTAACTATTTGTTTCATTGCTCTAGATATTTGATTATCCACTTAGCTTTTTCTAGGTTGAGAGAAAAATCATTAATGTTCGCTTGTTTCTCCTGAATAATCTCCTTAAGCTTTGAGCTTTGTGAGCCCAAATCAGTGTCATCATCTTGAATAAGAATGAAATCTATCTCCTGCCCTCCTAAAGGCCCCTCATCATGTAATGGCCACTTGCCCTTGTCCTGTACCTACTCTGTTGATGGAGGCAATGAGACCCCTTACACCCTGGGTGGAGATATTACTTTCTTTGTTGTTGCAAACAACCTTCTAGTGCCCTTTTGGTAGGTGACAAACACTAGCATACTAGTGGTTTATGTCTCATGAATTTATTGCTGATGTGAAGGTCCTTCTGCCTCATGAAAAATTGCTGGGGGTACTTGAGGACCTATGAAGACCTCATGTGAAATGAAATCCTCCCATGAGATGTTCTGTAAACCAAGCTGACGTAAGACCACAATTTTGATTAGTGCAAAATGATATATATTGTTATATTGCTGCTGAGGAGGCTTCCTATGCACTAAGGTGGTGTTCTTCTCAATGTTCCAGAAAATAAAATAGGGGATATTCATCATTCTCACCTTAGTGAAGTGCATCAACAACCTGATGTGATAGGCATATAGGCGAGAGAACCGGCCCTCGTAGCTGAAATATTTAATTATAAGTTTCATTAAGGGAGCATATGTGTCCTTCAGATACCTGAAGGTAAAAACTCTATTGAGATGTCTCTAATAACCAGCCTTGATGTAAGGCTCATAATGCTCTTTATCAATCTGTTGCCTTTTATTCCACTATTCATCGACATTTGGAATGCTAGTTGCTAGAGAAATAGTCTCCGGTGTCAAGGTGAATGTCACACCTACTAGAGTGACTTGGCCATTATGAGGATGGAGCACAAACAATCTAGCTAACTCATGATGGTACTGGACTCTCTCTACCATCTCACAAAACTGATAACAAGATTGGTGTTGAAAGCATGTGACAGCAAGAGGACAGGCTAGCAGCTCAGCAAGTGAAGTAGGCTCCTCTCGTATATGTTTACCACCCTTGTGAGGTCTCCTTGGTGCATGCATTTCTCTAGAAGAATCACTGAGTGTCTCCTCATCTTGGTCATAGGAAGGATCCGACTCCATGTTTGCCAATGTTTGAGTTTTCTTAGATGAGTATGAAGAGATTTATGGTGTCTTTAGTTTTCTGTTGTCAAGGATGAGAATGTATGAGGGATTGTGGAGGGAGAGTGTATGAGGGGTTTTTGGAATGTTGTTGACAAGATTTTGGGGAATATAAGGGTTTAGGGAATAGTATTTAGGCTTTGGGGTAGAAATTAGGGTTTTGGAATCTTTAACTAGGGTTTGGGATTAATAATTTGGGGATATGGGGTTTAGGGAATGGGTTGATGAAAATATAATGAGTGGGAGGGAATGAAAGAGTGAGGGAGTGAGAAATGGCTATGAGTGAAATTGGCAGCAAAACATACAACTTGCAAACCCTATGCAACTGTTTTTGGCTAGAAATGCAAAGAGATAGGGTTTTGATTGTTTCTCATTAAATCACCATAAACACCAAGGTAAACTCATTCACTGGCCATGGATAAATGTTCACTTGAATCAATGAGGATTGAGCAAATTTGGCAATTTGGAGGAAGTTGTGGGTGAAATCAAGCTTGAAGCCCTGTACGCTGTGCCACAAACCCAGTGCGCCACACCACTTCAATGCGTTGCGCTTGTGTAATTTTTACACTGAGGAGTGTGGCCCAATGTGCTGCACCAGATGGATGCACCATGCCCATGACCCAATGCGTTGTGCCTCTGAAATATTCCCAAATTGCTACAGTTTTGACTCCTTTGTGATTTTGACCTTTCTCTTGTTCACTCCTTCTCCTTTAGATGCAAATGAAGTTTTTAAACATGTCAAATGGTTTATATACAAAGGATTTTAATTTTTCGCTTATAAAAATCCACTTTGTAATGTTTGCCTTTGACTTGCTTTTAAAACTCTGTTTTTGGGCAGTTTGCTTTATTTTTGCCTTTGATGGATTGAATGCTTTGACATTTTGTTTTCCTTGTAGGGGATGGATTTGCTGAAGCTTGGCAAGGTGACCAAGGTTGCCACTGAAGTTATTACATATCAAAAAACTAAAATTAAATCAAATTTATACATAAAACATAAAATACTTTGTTTTTCACTCACTGAGCATGTGATTATGGAAATTATTGTTATTAGAACTTTATTTGACCTCCTCATGCGCCTGCTGACCCTTAATGAGCATTTTGAAGACCTTATTGATGAAACCCTAGACCTAATGAGACCAAAAACCCTAAAAATGACTTTTGTAGATTTAAAGACAAAAAGTGACTGTAGATGATCTAAATGAATGAAAATGGGCCAACAGGTAAAGGACATGAGGGAAAATGTATAATAAGCCACTACCGTCAGATGATCCATGATCCTAATGGAATGCAACTGACCAAGTGAGACACCTAACATGCAATGCAACAAGAGAATTTGATCATTGACGGAGGGATGAAGATATTGACACTAACATTGGCTCCAATGGGGATGGTAGCTCCTTGGACGTGCTAAGAACTACAGATCTCTGGGAAAGCAAGTAGTGCCTTTGTCCATTGAGCTATGGAGTCAATAACTTCGAAAAACCAAAACCAAAATCTTGACTCAATTTCAGGACTGAAATCTGACTCAAAACTGACTCAATTTCAAGACTGAATGCGACTGAAAGACCTGACTCAAACAATCGAAACCAAAACTGAAATCAAACCTCAATTTTATAGCCTTCACCTCAGGCCCCAAACTAAATGAATGATGACAGTACACATTTGCAATGAAATAAAACAAACCGGTATGTACAATGATACATATGATAGCAGAAAACATGTCAAAAATAGTGCCATTTGAGAGGCCAACCATTGAGAGGCCCACATAGATAGTCTTCTCCATTCACTTCTTTCAAAAGGAAAGAATTTTTGCCCCGATATGCAGCAATCCTGAAAGGTCCTTTCCAAAGGTTCTCAAACTTGCCATGCTTACCTTTATCTTCATTTCTTGCATCCCATTTCAGAACTGTCTTCTATTTGAAACTTGTCTGCCTTTGCCTTTCAATCATATATTTGTTGGAAATATTACTGAGAGGGGGGTGAATCAGTATTATTAAGTCAAATAATTCTTTTCAAAAACCAAATTGTATACGCTACTTCAGTTAATTCAACACGTGTATATAAGCAACTATTCAGAAGTAAAACCGCGTATACAGAGCAAACGTTTAATTTACTTAAACTTTCAGATGATGTTTGTTAATCTGAGATGCAACATCAAATAACCAGTAACCAGAGACAGTAAAAAAGAGCAGAAAGACAATCACACACAAGAACACCAGATATAAGGTGGAAACCCAATGTGGGTGAAAACCACCTGCTGCAATTCGTCTCTATCTTTCTTTAATTAGAAAATTCTGTTTACAATGTACTGGTGCAGTCCTTTACCAGTACGCAGGCTGCAACCTGCAGAGAGCTACAACTCTCTCTCGTTTTCCAGCTTCTCCTGGAAGGGAGCTACAACCCCCTTTAGCTCTTGTACTAGCCAAGATACTAATACGTAGGTGCTGACCTACAGAAGGCTACAACCTTCTCTTTCTTCCAGGGACCACGTTTCATCAATTTTCAGACTGGATCCATGAACATCAAACAATCAACAAGAAATTCTTCATCAACCAAACTCCTTTTCACCAACTAGACTGAATCAAGTAGACACTTCTCTGACAGCTGTATCCAAATCACAGTAACAATAACCACACACCAAATCTAAACCCAGAACACTGCAGTAATGAACAGAAGCAGCTAGATCACAACTCAAAAGACATACGCTGCTTTAATAACCTGAAACCTGCGTATAGATCTATACAGGATAATTCGCTCTTTCAGATATTCAAACACTAATTAATCCAGATTATCTGATTTATAGATCAAGCAAGCGCCACATATAACAAATGAAAATCATACAAAGATACTATCATTCAAGCTTAAAGATTATGACCCATCAATAGAACTTATCCTTCTCCTTGCGCTCAGGTTCCTTCTTTATTCAACTCCAGATCTGCACCATAACCCAATCACAGTATTCCAAATCTAGCACTTTATCAGATATTCAATAACAATTCAGATGATGCTTTTCCAAATGATCTCCTTCCTCTTTTATAGTCTTAGGCCTACAATACCACGGCCCAAAACCATAATAACACAATACCATGAACCCAATACTTGGGATCAACACTTTTGGATGCAATACCACGGACCAAAACCATAGGATCAAAAAACTGTCGGACTAATACCATGAACCAACCATGAAAGTGTGTGAGATCAACACTTTTGGAAGCAATACCACAAACCAAAACCATAGGATCAAAAAACTGTCGGACTAATACCATGAACCAACCATGAAAGTGTGTGA
>APFE031588702.1:95217-154435 GCA_000404065.3 Pinus taeda
ACATGAAATAAACTTTTCTCTACATAAAATTCCGTGAAATTTTCTCCACATGAAATAAACCTTTCTCTACATAAAATTACGTGAACTTTTCTCCACATGAAATAAACTTTTATAAACTTTTCTCTGCATAAAATTCCGTGAACTTTTCTGCACTATAATTTATCATCTCAGATGAGTGGGTTGCCATCAAGTACAACATATGTATCATAATGCCAACAATCTCCCCCTTTGGACTTGATGGCAAAAACAACCAATCACTCTCCCCCTTTGACATCAAGGGCAAAGGGCAAACCAAGATAATCTCTTTCCTAGAGAAACATTCTGATGCCCATACTCCCCCTGAGTACCTGCTGAAATCTCTGCTCTGCTGAAGTGTACTGTTCATGCTCCCCTTGACTATAAGAAAGCTCATTCATATCAGCAACCCTGATTTCCTTCTATTCTTTCTTTGCCTTCGTTCCACTTGAAACCAACAATAGTTGTGAACTAGAACCAAAAGCTTCTAAGATAATGCCAACAATGCATCATTAGAAGTTTATCTGCTCCCCCTGAACCTGTGCCAGATGGTCTTTGTTAGACCCATATCAGACTATCTTCAACTAGAGCCTGTCCCTACTGATATGCATCAAGCCTCCATATACGCGACTATCTCTGACAAATCGATGTATGTACGCGAATCCTCCTCAAGCAACTCGCGCACACCCATTTTTCTCTAAAATAGACTAGTTTTAATAGCAAGATGATGCATCAACTACTCCCAGATTTTGCCTGAGGTATTCAAAGGTCTCCCTGGGCAAAGGTTTGGTGATAATATCAGCAACTTGTTCCTTAGAAGGAACATACTCCAACTTGACCTTTTGTTCAATCACTTGTTCCCTGAGAAAGTGATACTTGATCGGTATGTGCTTTGTCTATGAATGCATGACTGGGTTCTTTGAAATTCTGATTGCACTTGTATTATCACATAAGATGGAGATAGGTGGTGTACAAGTGATTTGAAATTCTTGCAAGGTCTGCATCATCCAAAGGAGTTGAGTGTAGCAAGATGCAGCGGCTACATATTCTGCTTCAGCTGTAGATAAAGCAATCGAACTCTGTTTCTTGCTGAACCAAGATACTAATCTGGAACCCATAAAGAATGCACCACAACTTGTGCTCTTTCTGTCATCCACGCTTCCAGCCCAATCTACATCTGTATAAGCATGAAGAGTGAGATCTATATCTCTAGGATACCATAAGCCATAGTTTTGAGTTCCTTGAAGATACTTGAAAATTCTCTTTACTTCCTGAAGATGAATTTCCTTAGGATTTTCCTGAAATCTTCCAAATATTCCCACTGCATGCATGATGTCTGGTCGTGTACCTGTCAAATAAAGTAGATTTCCAATCATGGATCTATAGGTTGGCTGATGCACTGCTGCTGATTCATCATTTGCACTGAGACTGCATCCTGTAACCATAGGAGTACATACTGGTTTTGAATCTTCCATGCCATACTTCTTCAGAATCTGCTTGAGGTACTTGGTTTGAGACAAGAAGGTACCGCCTTCATTTTGTTGGATTTGCAATCCAAGAAAGTATGTCAGTTCTCCAAGAAAAGACATTTCGAATTCTTTCCGCATCACTAAGGCAAAGCTTTGACTCATAGCTTCTTCATTGCTGCCAAAGATAATATCATCTACATACACAACAAGTATTAGCAATTTGTCATTTTCAATTTTTATATAAAGATTGCTATCTGCTGATCATTTTGAAAATCCTTGTTGATGAAGATATTTTTCCAAACAATAGTACCAAGCCCTTGGAGCCTGTTTAAGACCATAGAGAGCCTTTTTTAATTTGCATACAAAATTTTGATCATTCCCAAGAATGAACCCATCTGGTTGCTCTATGTACACTTCTTCTTCTAAGTCTCCATTCAGAAAAGCCGATTTCACGTCCATTTGAAATACTTTTAACTTCTGAAAGCTTGAGAGAGCAAGGAACATTCGGATGGCCTCAAGTTTAGCAACAGGAGCAAAATTTTCTTCAAAGTCTATTCCTTCTTGTTGAGCATACCCTTTACAAACAAGTCTGGCCTTGTTTCTAATAACTTCCCCATTTTCATTCAACTTGTTCTTGAAGATCCATTTTGTTCCTATGACATTCTTATCTTTTGGTCCAGGAACCAACTCCCAAATGTTGTTCTTTTTTATTTGTTCAAGTTCTTCATCCATTGCCTTGACCTAGCATTCATCTTTGCAAGATTCTCTTACATTTTGTGGTTCAGTGGAGGAGAGTAATGCCAAACAGCTTGAAGCTTCTGCAATTGTTCTTCTTGTTTGTATGCCAGCCTCCTTTTGCCCCAAAATTTGTGATTCTGGATGATTCTTTTGAACATACCTAGAAGGATTCTTTTCTTCTATCCTTATCTGTTCCTCTGGCTCCTCATGGATTTCTTCTTCATAGTTTTCTTCTTCGTCATCAGTCTAATTTTGAGGGTAGTCTTCATCTTCTTCTATATTTTCATAATTTACTTGCCTAGGAATGTATCCTTTTTCATCAACCACTACATCAATGCTGTCAACAATTCTTCCAAGTATTTTATTGTAACACTTATATGCTTTGCTGTGTGGAGAATAACCAAGGAGAATGCCTTCATCTACTCTAGGTTCAAGTTTGGCAAGATATTCATCATTATTCTTAATATAGCATTTGGTTCTAAGAATTTTGAAATGCTTTATCGAAGGAGTCTCACCATACCAGATCTCATGAGGAGTTTGAGTGCTGTTCACTCGGACATTTGTTTTGTTGAGAATAACAACTGCAGCAAATGCAACTTCACCCCAGAAGGTTGTGGGAGTTCCAGACTCATCAAGCATAGCACGAGCCATTTGTCGAACGGTTCCGTTCATCCTTTCCACTACTCCATTTTGCTGAGGAGTTCTAGATGTAGAGAATTCCCTTCTTATTCCATGTTCTTCACAGAAATCGAAAAAATCATTTGAGGTAAACTCCCCACCTCTGTCAGACTTGGGGCACTTAATTTTGTGATCTGATTCGTTTTCAGCCAAGGCTTTGAAAGATTTGAATTTTTCGAATGCTTCGTCTTTGTGCTTCATAAGTCCTAACCAAACTATCCTGGAGAAGTCGTCAATGAATAATATAAAGTATTCTTCTCCCTGAGGTGACCTTATCCTAAATGGTCCACATACATCTGTATGGACTAGCTCAAGAGGCCTGCTAGCTGAACCTTCCTTTTCAGGGAAGTTAGTTCTGGTTTGTTTACCGAACTAACATGATTTGCATATAGTGTTGTCAGGAATTTTGATATTTGGAAGACCACGAACTTCCTAGTACTTGCATGCTTTCCTTATTTGAGAGAAGCTTAGATGCCCCAACCTCCGGTGCCATAACCAGTGTTCATCATTCTTGCTCAAATAACATTGTTGTTCTCCTTCTTCAAATATGTATAGATTGTTTGGAGTTCTTTTGCCTTTGATTACTGTTCTTCCTGTATCAAGATCATGAACCCTGCACCCATCTAATCGAAATATCACCTCGGTCCCATTATCGCACATCTGACTGACACTTAATAAATTATGTTTCAATCCATCAACATACAGAACATTACCAGCTTTGACATCCTCTTTCAACTGAGCAATGCCTTTTCCTTTTATAGTTGCAGGAGTATCATTTCCAAAAGAAACTTTCTTTCCCTTTTTTAGAGCAGAGTAAGACTCAAGTTTTTCTTTATCACCTGTAATATGCTTCGAACATCCACTGTCAATGTACCATTGATTTTCTTGACCTTCTGCATATAAAGCTATCCCACATCTTTCTGGTTGTGGTTCCTTCATTCTCCATGTTTTGGCACTTGAGATTTGTTCCTTCTAAGTTGTCTTCCAAAACCTGCGCCTGCATTCAGAATCTTCATGACCAAAGTTATTACAAATAGAACATTCAATTTCATTTTCAAGGGCGGAAAAGTTGTTATGGGTCCTTTTTTGATTCCAGTCATACTTCTTTGTTTTTGAGCTTCTCTAGTTATGATTGTCTTATAGGCAACACATTGAGCTGCTTTGTGGCCAAAGTTATGGCAAGAGAAACATTGGCCATTGAAGAAACTCCTCCGATTATCAAATATTCCTACCAAATGCTTGTAGTTTCTATTGTCATCCATTCTTGAGGCAAATTGAGAAGATTTTACCTGTGGCTGGTTGTAGCTTTTGATCATCCTTAAGGTGGATTTCCCCTGATTTACCTAGTAGTCTTTGTTTATCCTTGATGTAATTCATCCCTGTTTTACCTGGTGATCTCCATTGGGCTTTTGCTCATTCCTCCTTGCTACATCAAGATAAATCTTTGAGGTGGATGCTTGAGATGCTTCTCCATTATACCCTAGACCAGTCTTGATTAGAGGAGAACATTGTACATTGATAATCTCGTCTAGAGTTTCAGATCCTTTAACAAATTTAAGATTATGAGCGTTTTTTTCTTAATTTCTTTTCTAAGGCCAACAATTTCACATTCTAACTTCTCAAGAAATTTTTCTTTTTCATCAATTTGGAATTGCAGAGTATCAATGATCATATTCTTTTCTTCTAAACATGTTTTGAGTCTAGAAATATCTTCATAAAAGCCATCCACATCTATAGCATCCATGTAATCATCATCTTAAAAAGCCATTAAAAGTTTATAATTATTACCTCCTTCATCTTCATCACTATTTGAAAATCCATCACTATCTTCATGAGTGTAATAGCTTTTCTTATTTGCATTCTGTTTCTTGTTCCATCTAATAGATTCTTTCCCCTTGTCAATCTTATCCTTATGAGGACATTTGGCAGCATAGTGACTGACTCTTCCACAAGCAAAGCATTTGAAAGGTAAATTACCTCGGAATCTTCCAGTACCCCGTTGAAGATTCTTGACAAAATTTGATTCTTCCTCTTATTCTGATACGTGACTTGACTCATAGTAATCTCCTTTGCCTAAAGCCTTGAAAGTAGCTTCTCTCCTGTTTGATGGTCCTCCTTTCCTCATTTCATAAGCAGTCAGAATTCCGTGCAGTTGTGACATGGTAAGATTTCGTAGATTCTCCTTTTCTTCTATTGCAGAAACTTTAGATTCAATCCTAGGAGACAAAGATCTTAGAACGTTTTCAACCACAACAACCTCTTTTATTTCTTCACCCAAGTTTTTCATACAATTGAAAATCTCATCTACACGAAGGAAATAGTTAGCCACACTTTCATCATTATGCATTTTGAGATTTTCATACTGAATTCTGAGGGTTTGAAGTTTTGCCCATTTTACCTGATCATCTCCTTCATAGCTCAGTACAATCTTGTCCCATATTTCTTTTGTGGATTTATACTGCGTAATCTTGACAAATTTAGATTGAGATAAACATCCTAATAGAGTATTGACTTCCTTTGCATTTGTTTCATATTTCTTCTTCTCAGCCGGATCTGTAGGAGTTGCTGATGGAAAAGTATACGCTGTATCTATGATATCCCAGACTTTTGTACCAAGAGATTGAAGATAGGCAGTAACTCTTACCTTCCAATATACGAAGTTTTTCCCATAAAAAATTGGTGGCTTGATTGATGCTTCCCTCTCATAGTTGCTCATGATGAAAGATCTTCCTTCAAGCTATCAAGCTTCTACTGAAGGACCTACTCTGATATCAATTGTTGGAAATAATATTGAGAGGGGATTATCAAGTCAATTATTCCTTTTTAAAAAATGAATGATATATGCTACTTCAGTTAATTAAACCCGCATATATAAAGAAAACTTTTAAGTTACTTTATCTTTCTGTTGATGATTGTTAATCTGTGTTTCAGAATCAAATAAACAGTAACCAGAAACAGTAAAATAGAGAAGAAAGACAATCACATACAAGGACACAAGATATAAGGTGGAAACCCAATGTGGGTGAAAACCACCTTCTGCAATTCGTCTCTATCTTCTTTTTAAATTAGAAACTTCTTTTACAATGTACTGGTGCAGTCCTTTACCAGTATGCAGGCTGCAACCTGTAGAGAGCTACAACCCTCTCTCATTCTCCAGCTTCTCATGGAAGGGAGCTACACCCCTTTGCTCTTGCACTAGTCAAGATACTAGTACGTAGGTGTTGGCCTACAGAAGGCTACAAACTTCTCTTTCTTCCAGGGACCACGTTTCATCAATTTTCAGACTAGATCCATGAACATCAAACAATCATCAAGAATCAACCAATCTCCTTTTCACAAATTAGATCTGAATCAAGTAGATATTCTTCTTATAGCTGTACCCAAAACACAGTACCAGAAACCATACACCAGAAAACAGAACCCAGAACACAGCAGCAATAGTCAGAAGCAGCTAGATCACAACTTAGATTATATACGCTATTTCAACAGCCTGAAACTAGCGTGCATACGCTTCTGTGTATGGAATAACCTGTGTATATGCTCCTTTACTTCACTGAAACTGCGTGTATACGCATCTTTTCCTTACTGAACCTGCGTACAGATCTTATGAAGGATAATTCACTCTTTCAGCTATTCAATCACTAATTAACCCAGATTATCAGATAGATCAAGCAAGCGTCATATCTAGCAGATCAAAATCATACAAAGATACAATCATTCAAGCTTAAATATTATGACCCATGAATAGAACCTATCCTCCTTTTGCGCTAATGTTCCTTCTTCATTTAGATCCAGATCTGCACCATTACCAATATACCAGTTCTAGCACTTTATCAGATGTTCAATCATAATTCAGATGATCATTTGCCACATGATCTCCTTCCTCTTTTATAGTCTTAGGCCTTCCTCAATACCATGGTCCAAAACCATAACATTTCAATACCATGAACCCAAAACTAGGGATCAACACATCTGCCGAGACGCCTTGGTCCGAAACATAGGTTCAAATTCCAAGGACTACTATGGACAAAAAATATGATCCCCAACATATACGCGCTTTTGTAATGCATAACCCGCGTGTATACACGCCTTTGTGTAGATGAACCTGCGTATATGTCTTTTTCTTCTTTCTGAGTGCCTGAACTGAGATCTGTTACCAAAGAGAGTTTCCATCAAGGACAACACCTGTGCCATAGCTCCAAACCTGTGCCATAGTGCCAACAATATCTTCTTGATTCTCTCTTGTAGCCTGAAAGTGTTCTGAAAACCCTCCTCTCTAGTTTGTTGCAAATGAATCATTTGATTGATTCTCCGCTGCAAATGATCATCTTTGTTGCCCGCTTCTCGTAGGAGTTTAACCACCGGGACTGCGAGAGAGGTCGGGAACACCATGTCAACACCATACATGAGCTCGAAAGGGGACATGCCTATATATTTCTTTTGACTTACTCTGTCTACCCACAGTGCATTAACAAGCTTTTTGTGCCAACTCTTCTGGTTCGTTTCTAGCAGCTTTTTAATAATGTTGGCCAAGGATTTATTTGAGGATTCTAGCAATCCATTACCTTATGGGTAATATGTAGTTGAGTGCCCCAAGGTGATTTGATATTTATTAAAAAAGTCAATCATTCTTTTAGATTTAAAAGCTACTACATTATCAGTGATCAACTTATTTGGACAGCCAAAACGAGACAAAATATTGCTTTCAAGAAATGAAATGATTACCGAATCAATGGCCTACCTAGTGGGAATCGCCTCTATCCATTTTGTGAATTAGTCCATCGTTGTGAGGATCCATTTGTGCTATGCTGAAGAAGTAGGATGGGTCTCGCCAATGAAGTCCAAACCCCATTACTAAAATGGAGCACTTACTTCAATGGGCTTGAGCGGTAAAGGCTGCAATTTTCTCCTACCTTGAAAAATCTGACATTCGTGGCAGCTTGCTACAGTTTTTTATACATCACCAAAGAGAGTTGGCCAATAATATCCCGCTCTCAAATTTTTTTGTCTGTTGTGTTCCAGAAACGATGACCTCCACAATCTCCCTTATGAAAGTCTTCCATAACTTGTTTTGCCTCTTCTTCAACCAAAGAATTGAGCAAGACACCTTCAGGATCTTTCTAATAGAGTGCATTATTCATGATACAAAGCTTCGTAGCCTTCAATTTCAGAGTCCTACTTTTGTTCTTAGCCATTCCAGTTGGTGGTGATAGATTTTGGAGCACATAAACAATGTCCGAATACCAAGGAGAAAGAAGAACAATTTCTGATACCTGAGCAGGCGAACTTTCTTCATCTTCCTCGGACATAGCAACAATGAGATTAATGTCCAAGGCATGCAAATTTGACTCAACCGTTAGTTTGGCTAGCCCCTGTCCTTTGATGAGCTTTGTTGGTTTGATCTCCATGTCATATTCCAACAAGGCAACAATCCATTTCCCTCATCTTCCTTCTAGATCTGTTTGCACTAAGACATCTTTAACAACAGCATTAGGGACATAAGCAAGGATGTGAGAATGCAGAATATAGACTCAAAAATCTTTCAATGCCTTTACCAAAGCAAGAGCTTGCTTTTCAATAATATTATACTTTAAAGTTGCATCCCTTATGGTTCTACTGAAAAATGTAATTGGTTTCTCGAGCTGGTCTCTTTTTTGCATCAAGACCATTGCCATAGTATGATCTGAGGCAAATGAAAACAAAATGAAATCTTGAGTATAATCCAGGATGATCAAAACTAGAGCTGAATAAATGGCCATCTTCACCAAATTGAAAGAGTTAATTTCTTCCCCATTCCACTTCACTACACTATCTTTGCTGAGCATGCTTGTGATTTCCATTAAATGTTCAACAAGATTAGGCACAAAGCGATGTAAGAAATTCATCTTACTGTTGAATGATTGGATCTCCTTTTTAATTCGTGGAAAATCAATCTTTTGAATGGCTTCCACTCGAGCTGAATCGATGCAGATGCTATCCTTTGATATAATATGACCGAGAAGCTTGCCTTCATCCATGGCAAACAAACTCTTCTTTGGATTGAGAGATGTACCATACTTTCTACACCACTGAAATACAATCTTCAAATGATAAAGGTGCTCTTCATCTGAATTAGAGGAAACTGTCAAATCATCAAGATAAACAACTAAAAATACATCTTTTTCATTAGAAAATGCAATATCCATTGCCTGCTGAAAGGTTGCACCAACATTCTTCAATCCCAAAGGCATCTTGGCATAATGAAAAGTTCCCCAGGAAGTGGTGAATGCTATTTTATCCCTGTCATCCTCATGGACCAGAATTTGGTTATAACCCGAATACCCATCAAGTAGCAACATGTGGGATGCTCCAACTACTCTTTGAAGTATGTGATCCATCTTGGGCAATGGATAGTTATCTTTCAAACATATTTTATTCAAATTTCTCAAATCAATACATAACCAAATCTCACCTGTTTTCTTGCGCATGGGCACTAAATTAGAAATCCAATCTGGAAATCTTATGGGGACAATGATACCAATTTTTTACAACTGATTCACTTCCTTCTCTATTGAGGGTAGCAGCTTTGGATTTATTCTTCTTAGCTTCTGACGAAAAGGCTTTTGATTTGGCTTGATCAGAATGATATGTTGAATTATGCTTGTGTCATATGCCTTTAAATCTGAATAATCCCATGCAAATATGTCAGTGCCATCCTTCGATATAATATGACCGAGAAGCTTGCCTTATCCATGGCAAACAGACTCTTCTTTGGATTGAGAGACATACCATACTTTCTACACCGCTGAAGTACAATCTTCAAATGATAAAGGTGCTCTTCATCTGAATTAGAGAAAACTATCAAATCATCAAGATAAACAACTAAAAAGACATCTTTTTCATCAGCAAATGCAATATCCATTGCCCGCTGAAAGGTTGCACCATCATTCTTCAATCTGAAAGGCATCTTGGCATAATGAAAAGTTCCCCATGGAGTGGTGAATGCTGTTTTATCCCTGTCATCCTCATGGACCAGAATTTGGCTATAATCCAAATACCCATCAAGTAGCGACATGCAGGATGCTCCAACTACTCTTTGAAGCATGTGATCCATCTTGGGCAATGGATAGTTATCTTTCAAAGATAATTTATTCAGATTTCTGAAATCAATACATAACTGTATCTCACCTGTTTTCTTGCGCATGGACACCAAATTAGAAATCCAATCTGAAAATTTTATGGGGACGATGATACCAGCTTTGTACAACTGATTCACTTCCTTCTCTATTGAGGGAAACAACTTTGGGATTTATTCTTCTTAGCTTCTGACGAAAAGGCTTTTGATTTGGCTTGATCGGAATGATATGTTGAATTACGCTTGAGTCACATGCCTTCAAATCTGAATAATCCCATGCAAATACATCGGTAAATGAAGATAATAAACTGATATACTTTGATTTTACCTATGGAGGCAACGCCTTTGATAACTTCACCATTATAGGATTTTTTGCTGATCCAATGTTCACATCCTCAACTCCTTTCTCGGTTCGCAACAAGCTCGGATTTCAGGCTACATCATCTTGATCGAGCAACTCTTCTAAAGGTATTAGACCTTTAGGAATGACATTGTCCTTCAGCTACAAAACTTCCATCTGATTGACTTCTATATCCACCTCACCATCATCATGCTCCCCATCGATAGAAGTGTCTTTGAATTTACTTTCCTTTTACAGAAATTCATCGATCTCTTTATCATCTTGAAAAAATTTCCAATACCTTTGATTATTAGGGAGAGTCGGGGGATGTTTCACATGAATTTCAAAATTATTGTTTGAATTCATCGGAATTTTCAAATTACTTGCTGCTGTTGCAAGTGAATTTGCAATGATATTCTGATCACAAGGAACACATTTCAAAGTGTTTTCTGAAAGCAATCTCAAGATATCTAATACTGCATTGTGGTAGGCCTGCATTCGAGGATTCTTAGCTTGGTAGTCCCCTTTTACTTGCTTGATAACTAACTCAGAGTCGCCATATACTGAAATCCTTTTAGCATTTAACTTTCTAAGAATTTTCAAACTAGCAATTAAAGCCTCATATTCAGCCTCATTATTTGAACAGTCAAAAGCCAATTTATAAGAACAGACCCTTACATTACTTGGCACTTTATTTGGGGAGAAAATAGGGCTACATTTCCAAATGCCAATTCTAGCACCTTCCCTTCCTACCGTGCCATCAAAATCCATGCTCCAAAAACTGGCTTCGTCCTCTTCCAAATGCTGAAATTATGTTTGCTCTTTTACTTTTCCTTGCTGTGTATCAATATTTTTCTACTGTCGGAAGGTTGATTGCTCAACAGTACTATCAAGTCTTTGTCTTTCTTGCTTTAATACCTCTCTAAAATTTTTAGTGATCTCTGGAATGTCTTCTACTTCAACTACTTGGCTATTTACATCATTAAAACTATCAGAATATAAAACAAATGATTCTAAATTAATATGTACATAGTTGATTGGATGATTTACCGGTCTCTCCTTACTAGTGATCATGTACTTCATCTTTGGCTCCCGGTATAATTTCCTCATCTAACCGAACACGGGAATAGAAGCATAGGAGAAATCAAGCTGCAATGTCCCTTTAAGTTTTGATCCCCAAGATTTGGAAAGAAGCATGCCAAATCTAGGAGGAATATCCACTACAACCACATCCATCAAAACATTTTTCGCCAGAATCTGAGCCAAACTGACCACCAAATCTTTGATAAGTCCAATGCATCTTACTCTACTAGAATCGAAAGAGTAAAGGTCATGATACTTTCTGGTGATATCCAATCCCAATTTCTCTATGATTGGCTTGGGCATGAGATTATGAGAGGCTCCAGAATCAAACATAGCATTGTGTAACACATAGTCATGCACCCTAAGGTTGATGTAAAAAGGAGCTACATCACTATCTTGAGACTGACCTTCCAATGTTGAACCAGAGATCAGCTCAGGTTGGTCATCCTCCACGTTTACCATATCAAATAATGGATCTAAATTCAAAATCGTAGACACCTGACCTTTATAGCTGTTGTTCTTTATCAACTCAGTCAAAGGAATAAATACTTTTAACTTAGCAATTTCATTTTCTAAGTTAAAAACTGAAGTTTTCTCTACATCTTTAGCTGAAATGTCCTTGTTTTTAGTTTTCTCCTTTGATATACTTGGTTGATTTGATCTTTCATTTGTGGATGGCATTTTGCTAGTGGTAGGATCAACTGTCTCTTTTCCCTTTTTCTGCATAATGGTAGGATCATTCTTTAGCGGAGTCGTCTCCTTCCTTTTCTGAATTGGATTTATGGGTACATTTGTATGCCTGAGTGAATATTTTCTCTGCTGGGCTGTCAAAACATTCATGTATCCTCTCTGATATTCATCAGACTCTTCTTCAAGAATTATTTCATTTGCCAAGATGAAATTTTCATCCCTTTGTATGGCTAAGTTCTCAGAATATTCCTCGTCTTCAGTGATAAAAATTGGCATATCATTAGGTGTAAAGAAATGATTCTCCTCTCCAATTAAATTCTCCTCATCATATAACTCTAGACCATGTACAAAATTCTGTTGTAAGGGTGTCTTCACCCGCTGTTGTGCTACTTGGTCTTATGCTCATTGCTCTCTTTGCTTGATTCTAAATTGTGGTAGTTGCTGACCACAGAAGTTGGGATTTATGACTTGTGGTTTAGGCTTATCAATTGTTAATCTATCAAACATCTTCTCCATCTTACGGAGCACTTGATCTAAAATGGAAACCCCTTCCTTTATTGTTACCTTCTTTTCAGCCTTTTTTCTAGCTCTCTTGCCAAGCAGATTTGCTTCAACGTTGACTGCAATTTTCTGCATGTCTCCCAAATTGGCTAGATCTCTTTCTCTTAATTGATAGGTCATATCAGGATCGAAACCATCCAGAAACTTAATCAAAGCCAACCCCATAGGTGGATTTATATCAGCAGGAATTACATTGTAAATAAAATTAAATCTAATACAATAATCTTGAATAGACTCACGAACATTCCGCTTGATGTTCTCATATTCGGAAAGGATCTGAAGAGGGCTTTTATTCACTTCCCAGTGATTCAAGAATTGTCTCTGAAGATTAGGCAATGTAGTGATACTTGCAGCTAGCAAATCTCTGAATCACTTCCTCACTTCACCTCCAAAAGTTTGCACAAACAGCCTCATAGTCACATTTTTAGCATCAATCTCATGTAGGTCAAAGAAATCTGCCATCCTATCCACATGTTGCTAAGCTATGATACTTTGAGGAGTGCCATCAAACAAGAGAATTTTTCTTTGATAATCAACGGGCATGTCATCCAAATTTTGAGGCAACACAAGGGGTGCAAATCGGGTAGCCATTGCTCTAGGTGGATTTACGACTGGTCTTAGGGATGTAGGAGGAGTTGGAGCGGTTGATGTATGAGGTGTATGAGGTGTGGATGGAGGTGAAGAGATTTTTGATGTCTGAGGGGTGGAAGGAGTAGATGGAGGTGATAATACTATAGATTTTTGATCAAAGATGGAAGGCTGCATGGGAATGGTGGGAATGAAAGGAGATTCCATAGGAATTTCTGAACCAAATGCAATAGCAGATGACCCAAGAGTTGTAGATGTAGACTCTAAAAATTTGGGAATGTTTGTAGCCACAATGGAAGTTTGGAGTTTCAAGATATAATCATCAATTGATTTATTGGCCTTTTCAGTATCAAGATCTTTGACAAACTCTGGATTTAGGACAGTAGAACCAACAACACTTTCAGATTTAGTATCAAACAATGACAGATCAAAATGTTCGTCAAACTCAAGATCTTCAAGATATTAAAAAACAATCAGACTTGAATGAGATCTAAAAACAGGAATCACAGAAATTTCTTGGTGAAGGATTCTTGGAATGAGATTGGGATTTTCATACACAGGGGGTGGATCAGGATCAGGATTTGCTCTGGTGTATCTTCTAGAAGCCAGTGTCTTAGTACTTCCAAGAAATCAAATGGACATTATCAACTTGTTCAGCCTATCAAATTCTAAAATCATCCTCCAAAAGTATAGAATTATCGGATGTACTGGGGAAATTTGCAAGTTAGTTGTTTTGTTTATGAGACTAGACCGGAGATTGACTGAAGCAACGTTTATCTACTTATGCACTCGCAAAGAAATGTGCATTTTGAAAGCTACCTGGCATAACTTCAAGCTCTTTCTGTAGTTTATAAAATGAAGAACACTAACAAACAAACAATTTGATCCCCAGTATCGTCATCACTATGTTAGTGCCTAAATCTACCTCAGGCTGAGAAAGGTAGGATCTAGGGTAACATCAAACCACGCTTAACCTGGTAGCTAGCCCTACCAGGTCGGGAGAGGGCTCTCTCCTTGTCAATCTAAGCAAAATATGATCAATGAGGCTTGAGATGACTGATTGGTAAACTGATCTTAGGCTAGGTATGTGTGCAGAAGAGTTTGATTAAATTTGACGATGTTTCGATGGCTCAAATGGAAAGGCAGATTTGGGTCTAGGGAATGAGGCTCAGTTTTGCAGAGATCTCTATGGGGCAACGTAGGAAAATGGTTTGGTACTTCAAATTGAATGAAATGGAGAGCTTTTAGATAGGTGAGGAGTTGAATAGGGCAAGAAAGTCTCAGGGATCCTCTTCAAATAGCTGAAAGCATAAATAACTAAACAAACCCTAGGTAGAGCACTGCAAATCAATGAATTCTACCTTTATCCTTGTTTGATTTAGTTAAGATGAAACAAAGAGAGATGATGGCATACATAAAAAACATGTAAACTTACAATTACATAAGGAAGCACAATACCAAAGCAAGATGCCACAAGAATCCCATAAAGTGCTGCAAACCATGGTCTATTCCTTAGCCAAATTGTTGAAATGAGTTTACAATGAAGCTCCAAGCTTTCCCAAAAGTCCAACCTTTGCTAATGACTGAAAAATTACAAGATATAGGAAACCAAAAACTAATCCTAGCCTCTAGGGGTCGAGCTCATAATTTGAGGAGCTGTTCCAACAAATTCTAAACTAAGAACTAAAAAGTAGGCAGTGGAACAGCTTGCCTCTAAAAACTAGGGAACTGATTCATTCAGTTGCAAACTACCTTTTCATGGATGAATCTACCTTTATGAGTGAAAATTTAGCATAATTACATCAAAATCCATCAATTCACATTAAATTACATCATGAGTTTGATAATTAGAAGGAGAAAAGTCAAACTGTGAAGAAACTAGGCGAAAAAACAGAGTTTTTTTGCCAAAATGAGCAAAATTCCTCCAATGTGTCACACTGATTTCCCTATACGTAGCACCATTTTGTAGCTGATTTTGGAGGCCTTCCCGGTGTCCAAATTTTCTATAAGTGGGCTTGTTGGAAAGCTCTCCCTATCTACTTTCTAGAACAAGTAGAATGTTTGAATTTGGCCTCCATTTGTTCCTCCAAAACTGAGTTCTCCCAACATTGCTTCCTGTGTTTCCAAAAAGGGGCAGAAAGGTCATTTTTGAGGTGTTTTTGACCTTTTTGGAAGCTTAAAACCTGTCAAAATTTCTTGGACATTTGTGGGCATGCATATTTTTCCATTAAAAATCCAAAAATGCTAATTTTTCCTCAACGATAGGTCCCCATCAAAAGTGCGCACCAGGTGGCGCGACGCATAAGGCAGAAAAACTTGTTTTTTAGGCCAAAAATTTCAAAATTGCAAAAAGTGTCCTAAATTTCTTGAAATTTGGGCTGAGTGTCCTTCATTAAGTGTTGTGTTGGGCCAAGGAAGCCTCATCCAAGTTATTAAGTCTATCTTGCTCTTTTCGCTTCCTCGATGCTTTCTTCAACTTGGCCTTCAAGTTCTTGATTCTTGCTTTGCACACTTTGTTTCTCACCAAGTAGTGGTAGGCCATGTGCGTCAACATATTTTTCTCTTTTTTGGCCTTCTCAAGCAACTTTTCCAAGTGGATATTTTCCCTCTCAAGCCAAGACTCATGATCAGCATTGATTTCTTGTTCAAGTGGTATCAGCTTAATTTTCCTCCTCTTTGCAGCTTGCTGGTTTTCTCGTATGTTAAGTAGCTCCATAATAGTTTTCTGATCGTCTAGATGTTTGTTTCTTTGGTATAGATATTTGATTATTCACTTGGCTCTTTCTAGGTTGAGAGGAAAATCATTAATGTCCGCTTGTTGCTCCTGAATAATCTCCTTAAGCTTTGAGCTTTGTGAGCCCAAATCAATGTCATCATCCTGAATAAGAATGAAATCTGTCTCCTGCCCTCCTGAAGGCCCTCATCATGTAATGGCCACTTTCCCTTGTCTTGTACCTACTCTGCTGATGGAGGCAATGAGACGCCTTCCACCCGGGTGGATATAGTACTCGCTTTGTTGCTGCAAACAAACTTCTAGTGGCCTTAGCGGTTTGTGTCTCATGAATCTCCTACTGATGTGAAGGTTCTTCTATCTCATGAAAAATTGTTGGGATTACTTGAGGACCTGTGAAGACCTCATGTGAAATGAAATCCTCCCATGAGATGTTCTGTAAACCAAGCTGATGCAAGACCACAATTTTGATTAGTGAAAAATGATATATACTGTTATATTGTTGTTGAGGAGGCTTCCTGTGCACTAAGGTGTTCATCTTCTCAATGTTTTGGCAAATAAAATAGGGGAGATTCATCATTCTCACCCTAGTGAAGTGCATCAACAAACTGATGTGATAGGCATACAAGAAAGGAAATCGGCCCTCGCAGCAGAAATATTTAATTATAAGTTTCATCAAGGGAGCATATGTGTCCTTCAAATACTTGAAGGGAAAAACTCTACTAAGATGTCTCTGATAACTAGCCTTGATGTAAGGCTCATAATGCTCTCTATCAATCTGTTGCCTTTTATCCCACTGCTCACTGACATTTGGAATGCCAATTGCTAGAGAAATAGTCTTCGATGTCAAGGTGAATGTCACACCTGCTAGAGTGACTTGGCCATTATGAAGATGGAGCACAAATAATCTGGCCAACTCATGATGGTACTGGACTCTCTACCATCTCATAGAACTAATAACAAGATTGATGTTTAAAGCATGTGACAGCAAGAGGATAGACCAGTAGCTAGGAAAGTGAAGTAGGCTCCTCTCGTATATGTTTACCACCCTTGTGAGGTCTCCTTGGTGCATGAATTTATCTAGAAGAATCACTCAATGTCTCCTCATCTCAGTCATAGGAAGGATCTGACTCCATGTTTGCCAATGTTTGATTTTTCTTAGATGAGTATGAAGAGATTTATGGTGTCTTTAGTTTTCTGTTGTCAAGGATGAGAATGTATGAGCAACTATGGAGGGAGAGTGTATGAGGGGTTTTGGGAATGTTGTTGACAAGATTTTGGGGAATAGAAGGGTGTAGGGAATAGTATTGTAGGCTTTGGGGCAGCAATTAGGGTTTAGGAATTTTTAACTAAGGTTTGGGATTAATAATTTGGGGATATGAGGTTTAGGGAATGGGTTGATGAAAATGTAATGAGAGGGAGGGAATGAAAGAGTGAGGGAGTGAGAAATGTCTAGGAGTAAAATTGGCAACAAAACATACAATTTTCAAACCCTATGCAATTGTTTTTGGCCAGAAATACAATGAGGTAGGGTTTTGATTTTTTTCTCATTAAATCACCATAAAAACCAAGGTAAACTCATTCACTGGCCATGGAGAAATGTTCACTTACTTAAATCAATGAGGATTGAGCAAATTTGGCAGCTTGGAGGAGGTTGTGGGTGAAATCAAGGTTGAAGCCCTGTGCGCCACGCCACAAACTCAGTGCACTGTGCCACTTCAATGTGTCGTGCCTATGTAATTTTTACACTGAGGAGTGTGGCCCAATGCGCCGTGCTAGATGAATGCGCCGCACTCACGACCCAATGCACTGCGCCTTTGAAATATTCCCAAATTGCTGCAATTTTGCCTCCTTTGCGATTTTTGACCTTTCTCTGGTTCACTCCTCCTTTAGATGAAAATGAAGTTTTTAAACATGAAAAATGGTTTATATGCAAAGGATTTTAATTTTTCACTTATAAAAACCGACTTTGTAATATTTGCCTTTGGCTTGCTTTTAAAACTCTGTTTTTGGGCAGTTTGCTTTATTTTTCTCTTTGATGAACTGAATGCTTTGACTTTTTGTTTGCCTTGCAAGGGATGGAGTTTCTGAAGCTTGGTAAGGTTACCAAGGTTTCCACTAAAGTTATTAAATATTAAAAAACTAAAATTACATCAAATTTATACATAAAAAATAAAATACTATGTTTTTCCTCAAAACAGGGTTTTGAGGAAAAATCAATCATTGAGCATTTGATTATGGAAATTATTGTTATTGGAAATTTATTTGACCTCCTCATGTGCCTGCTAACCCTTAATGAGCATTTTTAAGACCTTATTGACGAAACCCTAGACCTAATGGGACCAAAAACCCTAAAAATGACTTTTGCAGATTTAAAGACAAAAAATTACTGCAGATGATCTAGATGAATGAAAATGGGCCATTAGGTAAAGGACATGGGGGAAAATGTATAACAAGCCACTGTGGTTAGATGATCCATGATCCTAATGGAATGCAGCTAACTGAGTGAGACACCTAACATGCAATGCAACAAGGGAATTTGATCACTGACGGAGGGATGAAGATACCGACACTAACAGACCACAACTAGAGAATCCAGTCATAACTGAGTTGCTCAAAACTAGACAGGTGAATATTGGCATGGGGGGCAGAGCCAAAGTTTGCAAATATTGGGGACTACTGGGATGATGCAACAATAGATAAGATCACCGAATTACTCCGTGAATATCATGATCTGTTCCCCATGAAGTTTCAGATCTGAAAGGGATAATAAGATACTTGGGTGTCATGAAGATCACTCTAAAACCGGTCGCGAAGCCAGTTAAGAAAATACCTTACCGCCTCAATCCAAAGTATAAAGAAAGGTTCCACTTAGAGTTGGATAAAATAATTGTAGCAGACATCATTGAACCAGTCGAGGAGTCTGATTGGGTAAGCCCAATGGTAGTTCAGGACAAAAAACAGAAGGATGAGTTACATATATGCATAGATCTCAGGAAGTTGAATGATGCCTATGTACATTATCCCTTCCCAAATTCATTCATCAATGAGGTGCTGGATAATGTTGGTAGCTAGGAAGCGTATTCATTTACCGATGGGTTCTTAGGGTACCATAAAATCAAGATTGCGTCGGAGGATAGAAGTAAGAAAACCTTCACAACTGAATGGGCATGTTTCTAGTATATTGTGATTGCTTTTGGGCTAAAGAATGCCCGTCAATCTTCGTGTGCGTAGTCATCACAACGTTCAAAGATTTATTTCACAAATTTATGGAGGTATACTTTGACTATTGGATAGTGTTTGGACTGGTAAAGTGCCGTGTAGCAAGTTTGCGCTTGATGCTAGATACATGTTGGAGGTACTAGATCGCATTCAATTTGAAGCAATGTTTGTTCTGCATCCCTTTTGGGATCTTGTTGGGTCACGTGGTATGCAGATAGGGTTTGATGGTATACCATGTGAAGATTGCAGTTGTAATCAATTTGGAAGCATTGAGAAGTGTGAAACATTTGTGCGCAACATTGTGGCATATAGGGTACTATAGAAAGTGCATCAAAAGATACGTCCAGATCATTGCGCCGATGGAGAAACTATTAAAACAGGATGCTACTTTTTGCTGGAATGAGGAATATCAGAAGAGCTTGGATGTGCTCAAAGAGAAAATGGTCACTGCACCGATCCTAGTATTCCGAGATTGGAAGAAGGAATTTCATGTGGATGTGGCCACGTCATGTATTGCGTTAGGAGCAGTACTGATACGGGCTGGTGAGGGAGACTTGGATCATCCCATAGAATTCATAGGTAGGAAGATATTTAAAGTTGAGAAGAATTATTCAATGACATAGTGCAAAGGTTCGGCCATGGTATATGCGCTCTAGAAGTTTAGGCATTACTTACTAGGTGGACACTTTAAGATTTATACAAACCATTCGGCATTGAAGTACTTGGTGAACACACTTGTGGTAGGGGGGGAATATGCAGATGGTTGTTGATGTTTCAAAAATATGATTTTGAAGTTATTGTGAAACCAGGATGATTGAATGTTGGACTGGATCATCTAGTGTGCATTGAAAATGGAGAGGAGCCTACTAATTTGGAGGAAGGACTACCTGACACACAACTCTTTGCGGTGCATGTTGTGGACAATCACTTTGAAGATATTATACACTTCCTGATGACGGGAACAAATCTAGAAGGATATACTAGCCATCAAAAGAAGGAATTGGTGGTGCAAGTGATAGACTTTTCTGTCATTGCAGGGCACTTGTATAAAATGGGATTAGATGAAATACTGTGGTGTTGTGTGGAAGAATTTGAAAAAAACAACATCCATTCTAAGGCTTATGGAGGAGCCGTGGGAGGACATTATTCCAACAAACAATAACACAGAAGATTCCATGCATTGGGTTGTGGTGGCTGACATTGAATAAGGATTCAAAAGCGTATTGTAGGGCATGCGATTCATGCCAAAGGATTACCAGACCATTGCGGAGGGATGAGCTGCCATTGAATCTGTAGATATCATTACATCCCTTCGAGAAGTGGGTGATTGACTTTGTGGGACCAATTCAGCCTCTAGGAAAGAAAACAAGTGTGCAGTACATCATCATCATGATTGAGTACTTAACTAGATGGGCGGAGGCGTAGCCTGTGAAGGAATGTACAAGAGTGATAGAAGAAAGATTCATCTTTGAGTAAATGTTGACAAGGTTTGGATGTCCAAAAATGTTAATGAGCGATTGCGGTATGCACTTTCTCAATGAGACGATGAATGTAATGATGAAGGACTTTCAAGTTTACCATTAGAAGAGCACACCATATCACCCGTAGGCTAATGGTATGATAGAAGCATTTAATAAGATATTGGAGAACACTCTAATGAAGGTTTTCAATGCACAAAGAAATGAATGGGAGGTGCACATACCCATGGTGCTATGGGCTTATAGAATAACTTGTAAGAAGCTAACTAGACAAACGACTTTTAGGCTGGTTTATGGCATTGAAGTAGTGATGTCAATGGAATACATTGTACCTAGTCTGCTTATAGTGGCATTCAAAGGATTGATGGATTGCGGAGCCATGGAAGAAAGGCTCATGCAACTGGAAGAACTGGAAGAAGATAAGTTTCTAGTTGGATTCCATCAACAAGTTCAAAAGGAGCGTGAAAAGGCATGGAACAATCAACACATCAAACTACACACCTTCAAGGTAAATGATTTAGTCTTATTATATGATAGCAAGTTTGATAAATTTCCAAGAAAATTTTGGTTGCATTAGCTGTGGCCCTATGTCATCAAGGAGATTATCGATGGTGGAGTGCTTCTATTGGTAAAGTTGAATGGAGAGCCATTCCCAGGGAGGGTGAATGGTAGCTGATTGAATCCATACACCAAGGATCTAACCAAATGGATATATGGTGGAAGCATGGTATTAGCACTCTAGGCAGCTAAAAGGAGGCACGAGACTATAAACTACACTGCCCAGGTTGTAGCGCTGCATGGTTGGGGTACTACGCAAAATGAAGGATTGTCACAGTGTTAGTAGAAGTGCGAGGGGAACTGCACTATCGAAGGAGAGACCATGTAGGGTAGCCGGAAAGTGACCATTATGGTCACTATTCATGACCTGATAGTGGGAAAATGGCTAAATGGAGTGGGGGGGGGGCAATAATTAAGTCGGAATTTAAGAGTAAGATCTTTGAAAATCTGTTGCCACTCTAGCATTTATGAACTAATGTTGGGGGGAATGGTTGGATTCAAATTCAAAATTACCTTTAAACTACAGATGGCTGACCAATGAAGAAACTTGGCATTTTGAGAATTCAGGTGTTGATCTATCAGGCATGCATGAACCTTTATTATTTCGAAGCTTTGGTAGTGAATTCAGTGTTTGAAAAATTGCCGAAGGAAACTTAGGAGCTTTTAACTGGCATTACGTCAACACTCGTGGGGATTGCAAGTGTTGGGGAAGCAATGGAAATTGAGGGAGCTGCCTCAGAGGTAGCGAGTGTAGAAGTACCTACAGAAATACCCAAATCGCCGAGGTTTCCCAGGTCGAGGACTACGCCACCAAAAAATGGTTCCAAAAGGAAGAAGGATAAGCACAAAGCCACATAACCAGTGTGTGAGTCGCCAAGGGAGCACCAAAAGAAAGAAAATCCTACTGCACAGGAGAAGGCCAAGGTAGTAGACCTAGAACCTGATGAGGACATAGAGGATGTCATTGTGGGTGTAAAAGACTTTGACATGGGGATAGAGATGTTGACGTTGATGGGGTATACCCTATCTCCAAGCTTACGCCATATGTTCCTCCGCACCGAGGCAAGGAGAAGGTACCAAAGGACATCGATGAGAACAAAATCACTCTGTTCACCTCGTTGCTTCTAGAAAAAATTACATTTGAAGCATCATGCTTGGTGTGCATCCCCCTTTTGAAGCTAGAGGACTAGGATTTAGTAGATATAGAGCACCTTCCCCACTTAGCAACTGATACATTCAAGCACCACATCTTCTATAAAGACTCTAGTGTGATCGCGATGGGGCCAAAAAGTGGATAAAAGAGGTGGAGAAGGTAGGATTGTTGAACCTACTATGGGTGTCACATTACAACTGGGCTCCCATAACTTTGATAGTGATCAAGCAAATATTATGCTTGGTGCACGATGGGTGCCTATGCTTAGGAGATCTAATACCAATCACTGACATGCTGATCAATGGGATCACCTTGCTCCCGCACTTAGGTTTGAATCCAACCATGGAATTTGGTGGAATGTCAGGTGAGCACAAACTTGTTGAGCGAATGAAGGACAAGTTCAAACTTTCCAAGAAGCTGTGTGGCTACTCTATCTCTAGCATAACTGGTCTCGCAGTTAAAGTAGCCACTCATATTTTTGCAGGGAATATTATGAGGAAGTGTCACACAGATGAAGTTCGTACACAGAGGGTGTAAAATTTAGTGTGTGGAGGGCATACAATTTGACTGGGCATGCTACCTCTACAGTGATTTCCTCGTGAACTACAGATAAGCGTAAGATCAAAGCAAGACTTTCCACTATGCATGGCTGCTACTGTCAATTGTATTGGTTGCGTGGGACTTATTGGAGGAAAGTCACTTCTCTCTGATTTCATCGAATTTGCCAGAAGCATCAAAGTTCACTTCGCTTTAGGCCACAAAGGACCCCTAAAGGATTAAGGACAACAAAATATTCTGGATTCGCATGGAATCAAGCACCCGCACCGCAATCAATTCCAAGCCATGATTGTCATCGAATGTCTTTGAGAATTTGTCCGAGTATGTGGAGTTCAAGGCAAACTTGCACTATGTGTCCATCAGAGCACGGAAGGACCTCACACAGAAATGGTATGATCTTCTATACCTGGTGATAGATGATGCAATCACTGCGGTTCTAGAGAGTTGGCCCATAGAGTGGCGCAAGGCCTCAGACTTATCATTTGGGACTAGTAAGTGTACTATGAAGTAGAAGAAGGAAGAGACCAGGTTAAAAATGGAGCAGTTGGCCAAAAAATGAAGGAAGAAAGCTGAGGACAAAACCAAAGTAGAGCGCATGGCCAAAACACAGGAAAAATGGGAGGAGGAAGATGAAGACCATGACTCTGATAGGAGTTAGAAGTTGCCTTCTCGACAAACAGATGAGGAGGAGAAGTGCTAAGAGCAAGGAGGAGTGGTAATCCATATTTAAACAAGAATGCAAAAAATTACATAGATAACCATAAACACAAAGATGCAATGGAAATAATACTTCATTTCATTAATGTGAAATACTGAAATATGCTTACAAACAAAAATGGAAATAAACCATTAGGGCAATGGTAGCTTATCTTTGAGAAGAGATGTGGTGGCTACATGCCTCTGAACTGCCTTAAAATGAGGCTCAAGGGAATTTTTATTATTGGACAATAAGGGCAAACCCTAAACAACAAAAACCATAACCCGAGGCGATGTAACACCAAGAGTTTATGGGCCCCGTTGGGGTGAGTTGGACAACCAACTTCCCAGGGTTACGACTTGGTCATATTATCTCCATTTGATGCACATGATAACCCATTGGAACGATATATCTGAAGAATACAACAAAAAGGATGATTTTAGACAAAAAATTGCTGGCAGTAGATTTCCCAAAAAATGTCATTTAGGGCCTCAAAACGGCTCCGAAAGTTTAGGACTCGAAAAACTGCTAAAAATAGTAAACTGTGCTATAATTAAGGAAACTGAAAAATTGAAAGAGACAGTTGTGGGGGTCCAAATGGGATAGGTGGGTGGCCACCAACATCCACCTGGATCAAGCGAACCTGGAGACTATTCCATTTCAAATTAAGTGCACAAGGGAGAAGGAGAAAGTAGGGCCGCGGAAGAAGTCCAAGGCCAGCAAATCATCCTTGGACCCAATATCCTTGATAGAGGGTGGTTTGAACAATATTAGTGATACAGTGACAAACATGACCGTGGAACTGCTGCAACAGTTTGAGCAGCAGTAGAAACAGGCCTTAGTCGCCATTCAAATGGGTTTGCACGAGTTGTAGATCTAGGCTACTTAGGTGCAGAACACTATAGGGCAGGGTAGTCTGGCAACGATTAGTTTTCCATCGGGAATCTTAGACGTAGTAGATATGGTTCGTACAATGGATCCCTAGGCTATTGCACTGCCAGATGGAGCATTAACTGTAGATGCAGAGGATGATAGGGCCACTGTCAGTGCCATCAAGCAAGTTGGGCTAAACTTGGCTACGCTTCCAAGTGAGGCGCTTCACACCCTACTTGATGGTGTGATTGCATAAATATGGGATCAGGAAAAGTGTTCCTTAAACATTATCAACAAGCAGAAGGTGAACAATGCACAAATGTTCACCAAAAAAAATTCTGCGATTGATATTATTGAGAAGATCACAGAAAATAATGAATGCACAATAATTGTGGTGGTTGAGGCATGCTGGACTGTTCAAGAACTGAACATCCCCAAAGATGTGCTAGTCGGTGCAAGGATCTGGAATCTTGTTGCAGGTATGCACAAGGAATGAACAGAGGTGGCTAAGGTTCAGTTTTAACTGAACCTTAAGATCACGGAACTTGAGTTGAGGGCCCGTCCTTCGACTCCACCAGAAGTCAAAGAGCAACGCGTGACCACTATAAAAGATGTTGTTGTAGCTATTAACATCGTTGTGAAGGATTACATTGTGCTCTTCGAGTAGGTTCTCGAATTAGTGACCAATTTGTAGGAAGATTCCAACCTACAAAGACTAGAAATAAAGGCATGGGAGCTATAGCAGAAGTACGATGAGATCAAAGCGATGACACACACCATCATCATCACACAGAGGTTGGCAAAGCTACAGGAAGCAAAGGTACTAAAGAAATAGGTGGATGTAGTTGAGCACAAGGAGGCAGTACTGAATGCCAGACTGCAGCCTTAGCTAGAGGAAGCCTATGTACTCACTACCTCTATTGAAGGCAAATTGGCCAGTTTGCAGGTGACATAGTAGAAAATATAGGCAGACAGCATAGAATTAACGATGAAGCAGTTGGTCGAGCAAGTTAAGCAGGTGGCGACGCAGTGTATTCCTGAGGTTGCAGTTGTATGGGTGGAGTTGGGAGGTCTTCACGACAAGATCTCTGCACTGGCTGAGTGACTCGGGGCGAGTCACTAGATTTGTGTTGGGGGCCTATTTGGAACGAGTTCCCTAAGGTCAATTTTGGGGTTAAAAGCCCAATTTTTGGGGCTGAAGGCCCAAGTTTTGTCTAAAGAATGTAAAGTCTCCGCATTTTGTGGTTGTGGAGCGCGAAGATGTAAAAAGTCAAAAAGGGTTTCTCCCCTTAGTTTAGATAGCTTGTGTCAGCTTGATGAGATCGACCTTGGCTCGCGGGCCATGGGAGTGTATAAAAATGGAGTCTTAGAAGAGTCTAAGTAAGTTTTTGGTAGAGTTCTAAGTAATTTTTTGGGTCTATGAGAGCTAAGAGTCTTAGCTAGGAAGAGTCTCTACAGCTGAGTGCACAGAGGCCTAGGGTAGAAGTCCCCATATGAGTGCGCGGACCCCTGCAACTGTATGCATAGGGAAGTTAGAGCCTGTACTGGAAATCTGAAACATCAATAAAGAGAATCATTTTGGAGATATCTATGTATGAGTTATTTTAATTTTGTTATGAATATTTGTGATTATGTTATGCTCAATACTGGGTTTATGATTTAATTCTATATTGATGCGCGAATCTATGTATTTTACTTTTTCATATGAATGCAAGTAAGAATATCTATTTATGCAAAGATAATCATAATCCATGTTGAAGTTAAACAATACCTAAGCTAATCTGGGTAGAAAAAGAAGTAAGGGTAATTACAGAGGTGTGTAAGCATTTAAATTGACTATTCAGGGTCCATGAAGGATGATCAGAGACTTTTGTGAGGGTTTCAAAGATGAATAAGAGAAGTACAATGATAAGTCTTAAAGGGCTTATAGGTCTGTGCAAAGGAAGGGTTAGGGTATAAAAAAACAAGATAACCATCTCAGGGTGCGAAAACTTGGTTCTCGCATCCCCCCATACTGCTTTAGGTGAGACTTCAGTCTGCACTACACAGATTGATGTTGAAAGGGACAGTAGTGTAGGGATTTGCTTGGCTAATTAACACTGAACTTGGATGAGGGCCCATCAAGCCAACAAAATCCTACCACTCACAACTACAAAGATGGAATTTTTGCTGTCCCTAGCCTTCCAAAATCTACAAGGTTGACATCACAACAATTGGAAGAAAAAAGAGCAAAAGGGCTTTGTTATAGTCGTGATAGAAAATGCACAAGTGTGCCAAGATTACATAGATTGTGAAGAGGAGGAAGAAAAGGAATGAGAAACGTCAAAATAAGAGGATATACACCAGGAACAAACCCTAGAGAAAGAAGAAATGACTCTGACCATATCTTGTAATGCATTGGTTGTAATCAACACTCCTCAAAATATCAAGATAGAAGGACATATCAAGAAGAAAAAGATAATAGTATTGACTAATTTGGGTAGCACCCAGTTTATTCATTGTAAGATAGCCAAGGAATTGAATTTTTTCCTATATCCAACACCAACGTGTCAAGTGATGGTTGCAAGTGGAGGAACCATAAATTTCTCTAGAAAGTACCATAATATCAAGCTATCCATGGGAGAATATGTATTGAATAGCCCAACGATTTCCATTCCAATGGGGGGTGCTGATGCTGTACTAGGAGTGCAATGGCTACAAACCTTTGGTACAATAGCTTTTAACTTTCAAGAACTTTTCATGAAATTTGTTTCGGAAGGAAAGGAAGTTGAATTAAGGGGTATTGTAGGGAAATAAGGAAATATAATCAACTCTAAAGGAATGAAAAAGCTTCTAAGGAAAGAACATGGTGTAATTGCACAATTATTTTCACTAGAGGTTCCCATATCGAAATCATCTATTTCTCTAGATCTCCAAAAAGTCTTGGGCAATCATTCCAAGGTATTTGACACTCCTAAAGCCTCCCACCTATTAGTGATCATGATCATGCTATTCATTTGATTCCAGGAAGTGTTTCTCCAAATATTAGGCCTTACAGATATCCCTATTCCCAAAAGAGTGATATTGAACGTATGGTTGGCGAAATGCTAGAGGTTGGGATAATTCAACCTAGTCAAAGTTCTTTCTCTACTCTAGTAGTATTGGTGCAAAAGAAGGATGGATGATGGCGCATGTGTCCGGATTATAGGGATCTCAATAATCTTACTATTAAAGATAAATTTCCCATTCTTGTCTTTGATGAATTATTGGATGAATTTCATGGATCAATATACTTCACCAAGTTGGATCTTCATTCAGGATATCATCAAATTAGAACGAAGATTGAAGAAATTTAGAACTCAAGATTTGATGAATTCCATTTTCAAACCCTTCCTTAGAAAATTTGTGTTAGTATTTTTTGATGATATACTAATCTACAGCAAGTCTTGGAAGGATCATGTTCAACATGTTGACAGGGTGCTCAAACTATTGGAGGAGAAGCAATTATATGCAAAAAACTCCAAATGTTTCTTTAGAGTAAAAAATGTGGAATTATGGGATAATAGCAGCACCTCTAACAACATTATTGAATAAAGATGCATTTTCATGGACTCCAAAAGTGGCGAAGGCCTTTGAACATATTAAAGAGGCAATGTGCCAAGCATTGATCTTAGCTATGCTGGACTTCACAAAAGCCTTTATTGTGGAACGTGATGCCTTAGGAAATTGAATTGGTGTTGTTTTAATGCAAGAAGAAAGACCCATTGATTTTGAAAGTTGTCCAATCAAAGGAAAGTATTTACACAAAGTTATTTATGGGAAGGAAATGTTGGCAACACTACAAGAACTTAACAAAAGGAGACCCTACCTAATGGGAAGACACTTCAAGGTAAAAATAGATCATGATAGCCTTAAATACTTTTTAGCACAAAGATTATCTTCATAAGAGCAGCAAAAATGGGTCACAAAGATGTTGGGTTATGACTTTGAAATCATCTACAAAAAGGGGAAGAAAAATGTTGTGGAAGATGCACTCTCAAGAAAGGATGAGGATGTGGAAGCATTTCTTTGTGCCATTTCTATTATCCAACTATATTAGATAAACAAAACAAGGGATGAATGGAAGAATGACGAAGAAGTATGGGAACTCATTCAAAAGTTACAACAAGATCCCAGTACATCTGATACATTTAGCTGGAAAAATGATTCGTTATGGTACAAAAATCGCTTATACCTATGTAAGAATTCCCAACTAAAACAAAATATTCTTATGGAATTGCACATCTCTCCCTCAGGAGGGCACTCGGGATTTTTAAAAAATTACCATAGGGTTAAGAAGGAATTTTTTTAGGATGGCCTCAAATCGGATTTTCAAAATTTTGTGGCGTAATGTTTGGTTTTCCAAAAAAATAAAGCTGAAACAATTAAAACCATAGTTCTATTACAACCTTTATCCATTCCAAGCCAACATTGGGAGGAGGCTTCAATGGATTTTATCACAGGTTTACCCAAGTCCAAAGGAAAGAGTGTCATCATGGTGGTAGTTTATAGACTTACCAAGTATGCACAATTTTGTGCATTATCTCATCCATTCAAAGGAAATATAGTTTCTACTGCATTTATGGAAACAATTCAAAAGCTACATGGAAACTAAAAGATTATTGTAAGTGACAAAGATCCCATTTTCACTGGAAATTTTTGGACATAATTATTTTCTTGTCTTGGTACTCAGTTAGCTCATAACTCATCTTATCATCCTCAATCTTATGGGAAAACTGAGATATTAAACAAATTCTTGGAAGGATATATTTGTTGCTTTGTATATGATTATAAACAGACACAATGGGTCAAATGGTTGCCTCTTGTTGAATGGTGCTATAACACTTCCTTCCATACTATAGCAAAAATGACCCCATTTATGCACTTTATGGATATCATCCACCATCCATCACATCATATTTAAGATAAAATTCTAAGGTTAAAGAAGTGGAAGCTCACATTGAGCATCAACAACAAGTTCTCCAACTCTTAAAGGATAACCTCACTTTGGCACATAATAGAATGAAACAACAGGAAGATCAACATCATAGTGAAAGAAGTTTTGATATAAGAAGGATAATAAATTATCACCAAAGTATTATGGTCTGTACAAGATGTTGAAAAAGATTGGTACTATGGCATACAAGTTGGAGCTTCCTACAACTGCTTGAGTGCACCCAGTTTTCCATGTTTCATGCTTAAAAAAGGTTATAGGTGAAAAGCTCCTAGTTCTAACAATATTGCCAAAACTTGACAAGGAAGGAAAAATAATATTGGAACCTAAAGCAGTGACAGAAAAAAAAACTCGATAGCTACTAAATTGATAAATTTCAGAGTATATCATCTAATGGAAGAACTTACCCACTGAAGATTCCACATGGGAGGATGAGAATTTTATATAGAAGAATCTAGAACTACTTAAGTGTTGAGGATGAAATTTTTTTGAAGGAGAGGGGTATGTTAGGTCCCTATAATATTAGTGATTCCCCCATTACTATTGTCATTGTAGCCCTTATTGTTATTGTTGTGCCCTTATATTATTATTTTTATGTTAGATTTGATTATATTGTGACCCCTTAGACTCATATATACATACACACACACACACACACATATATATATACACACATATATATACACATATATATACACATATATATATACACACATATATATACACATACATATATACACATACATATATACACACATACACACACACACACACACACACACACACACACACACACATATATATATATACAGGAGGTTTTTTCATTTGTATAATCCAATAATTGTTCATTTGTGTAATGTAAAGGAGTTTCCCCCTCGAAGATGTTGATTTTGAAGTTGTTTCTCTATATTTTCTTCTATTTTGTGAACAAATGATGGAAGAAGCAAAGGAAGGAAAGGAGAAAGAAAGGAAAAATTAGTTAGTTGATACAAGGGATGGTGAAATTGGAGAACTTGGGGCAACATGATTTGGAAGAATGGAAATTGATGAGGATACCCCTCGTTCTCTGCTCCCTGCTTCCTTGCCAAAAGGGGCAAGGAAATTCCGCTCTCCTACCCCCATAGTAAGAGACAGAATATCTCCTCTGTATTATGGTTTGTAGGGGAAGTTACAGGAGAAAGCACCACTGTTAAAACCATAACATAAGAACCAGTGGCAATTACTAAGCTAATGGAAGAAGAAGCTACCCTTGACACTACCACACAAGAACCAATGTTTATTGGTCAACAATTTTAATAAATCTTTGTCGACACTCTTACACAATAACCATTGTTGAATGGGGAGAAAATTGAAGAAATCATTGTCAACACTATTACATAAGAACTAGTGTCGACAATGAGAAAATTGAATAAATCGTTGTTGACATTATTTGACTATCACCTCCCGAGTAGTTGGAAAGAGACATGGTTGTTGGTACTAACCCCCAAGGGCCAGAATCAATTCTTGATCAAATGGAAGGAGAAAATAGGGAAGCATAATGACCACAAGAAGAAAACATTGAGGATACTACTCCTCAGGGACCTGGAGTGGCTTAAGATCCATTTGGAGGAAACGTGGAGGTATCGAGACCTATAGAAGAAGGCACTAGATCCACCCCTCAAGTTGTTGAAGAAATGGAAGAGATAAGGGAAAAAAGGTACCAAATGATGAGTTCATTCATGTCAATCCTCCAAACCTAACACTGGTCATGAGACCAATGGAGGAGGTCACTATTAAATAATAATTCATTGAAAAATGTGCAAAAAGGAGAGCCCCCATCTAGGATAGGTACTGGTCAATGTTCAAAGAAAACATGTGATTGAAAATGGAAATTATTAAGTTAAGGAGGAAAGTATTATGCTTGTGGAGACAAGTGAGAAAGAAAAAATGGAACATTAGCCAAGTTGTCATGACTCCTAAAGCTGAAACAACTTCAGTAGTAGTACAGACTGAAGAAAGGCTAATGACCTCATCAACTGCATAGACTAAGTCATTTCTTCATTTGATTGAATCTTGGGAGTTTTTGCAAACCGTAGAGATTTAGAAATGGAAAACCACTGTGTCTCTTATTCAACGAGGATATATCTCTTTAGAGGATCACTTGGAAGAAGTGAAAGGAATTCGGGAACAAGCTGCATGAGTGGTGGATGATCATGTCACCTAGATGAATAAATCTAAGCAGAAACAAGAAGAAAAATAGAAAAATATTGAAGAACTACAAGGGTACATGCAGTTATTGAAGGCTGAGAAGGATGAAATGTTCACCCTAGCACAACAATTAATTATGTGCCGACCTCTTACTAATAGCTATGCTTTTTTTCTTCATGAATAATATATGTTTCTGTGTTTGGAAACTACCAATCGGGAAATTAGCCATAATATAAAATATCCTATGCAGTTCTTGTGGATCCTGAGGGCTCTCAATCTACTGAACCAACACTTGATAGGAAAACCTTATACGCACAATTATATACTAGAGAATGATCAGTCGTTCAATCCAATTCCATATGTGGGAGACATTAAGCTAAGATAATTTACTTCCTTCATGATTAATTAGGTTAACTAGAAGAAAGCCTTTGGCACGTTCGAAGAGAATCAAGAAAATTAGCCACTTGTGATCAGAATGGAACATTGTGAGGCAATGGATATTTATAATAGACATCACACATTTTTGTAGCTGGAAGGGTGAAAGGATCAGATGCTGACAACATAGAAATGTTGTGTTGACATGTGTACAAGGTATATTTTTACTTGTCAGGAGGAAGCTCAAGATGCTTGTTAGAGATGATGGATGTTGTTGTCATCAGGAGTGAGGGTATGTGAACCTTTTGGGTTCCCCAATCTCACTTAGGCTTTGGAGTGAATTTCACAATACATCACATGCATTTGACACTGCGAGACCAAGTGGATAGGTTTGAGATTTCAATTTCCCATTATTTGGCTTCCTTCTGAGTAGTACACACCATCGTATGTGACAACGGAAGAATGGTGGAAGGATATCATTTGTACTGATGGTTTCAAACTACAGGGACATAAATGGCCTCGAAATATGACCCCGCACAACTTCATGCCAACCATAGTGGTTCCACCCCAGACCTGTGCAAAAAATGAGCTGCATGAGAACAAATCGAAAAGCTAGTTGGGTGGAGATGTTGGTTGCTAAAATTTCCTACTTTCAACATGCCTTTTTACCCCTCTCTTTCACCTATTTCATGTCCTTGCAAGGTTACTTTGTATCTTAAGCAACGACAGTATATCTATTTGTCATGTATTTGTGAATTATTAATCAATGAAGCATAGTCCTGGGGGAGCATTGCTTATGTGACTTGCTAAACCATGTTTCTTTGCAGATTTGAAAGGATGATGATCAACATAATATAATTTAGTGTATTCTTATAGATGACTTGACAATGCTATCTTAGGATGCTAGTTGTAACCATGATTCCACCCAAGAGAGTCTGTTGGGCCAATACATTTTCTATCTTCATATTTTTTTATGTCTCAATGATATCTACATATTTGAAGGCAGACAACTGCCATAATCTCTAGAAATCATTCATTCTATATTTGTAACATTGAAATGTATAAGTGAGGTTATGGGATTGGAAAAGATACATACCACTAAAGAGAGATGTGAGAGTTCTGAGCATGTAACAACAAACTTCTGTAATTTTATTTTGATTAATGCAATCTTGATCTTTTGAGTATTCTTAGTCTTTGATCTCTTACCATAGTCTTGATCAGGGAGTTGGGCCCATTCTCATGACCAGGTGCTATTGCATTAGTGGTGTGCATAGATTTATCTTCTATTATGTTTACTTATTTATCATTGTAATGGTTAATTAAGTTGTGTTGTTGTGAATTTATTGATGATGCGGGATCCACAAACATTTAGGGGATCACCTCAGTATGAAGTCCCAACTAGACCTCATACCATTTGGTGTGGGAATCCCATCTGGTAAAATGGCTCGGTTGCCATTATCTTAAGTATTTGCATCAACTCTTGCTTGTTAGTATAGGAGAGTGGTCTTATTTGTCTTCAAGAAGTGAGGTTGGCATTCCTTGTGAGTGTAAGTGTCACTTGTGTCAATGGTTCTTTCACTGTCAAGGGAGAGGGTGAGAGTGAGTTCCAGGTCGATTGGGAGTAGTCCTAGTGCTGCTAGGAACACACAACACAACAGGACGTACACATCTTTCAGTAGAGTAGTCCACATGGATGTGAAAGTCATAACACACAAGGGAAGATAAAACTTATGACACTCAGTGGATTAATCCACATGGATGCGAAAGTCATAACACACAAGGGAAGATAACACTTATGACACTCAGTGGATTAGTCCACATGAGTGAAACATTTTTTTACAACAAGTTTTATGTGAAAGGTTTGTCTGATGTCCAAGAGAGTAGTCTACACGGGTGAGACAACGTTAACAACATATACAACACATTTCCATTAATAGATTATGTATTACAACAAGTGAAATAGTTCAAATGTAGAACACAAGTTAAAGAAACATGCATCACAAGTGTTAAAGATTAGTCTTACAATAGTTAATATACATGTGTGAAAATGTGTTGGCCTGTTAGAAGGCTTCTGAATTAAGAAAAATTTCCAAGACACATCGTTACACCGTATGTCACTAACCCCGTGTGAGGGGCGTTGAAGCCACTGCTTACTCCTCAAAGAAAAGATTACAGACTCTCTTGGCTATGTGGGAGTAGATGAGGTCAAAAATTCATTTTCATGTACAAATGAGGGGGTATTTATAGCCAAGGATGAAACTAACCCTTGTGGTTGTTTGACTACCCTCATGACTATTTGACTTCGATAAATTTTTGACTTTACATGACTCTTTGTAAATCAAGTGGGTTTCTTGGACTTCCACGTTACATTACATTGATTGGGAACATGGCCCACAATAGAGATGTGGATGACATGACTCATGACACGACTAGACATGACAGTGTCGGTACATTCGTGTTGCAGCTAGTGTGCATGTCGAGCTGTAGTGTTGCTGGGTCATGGATGTCTTCAAGGTGTGTCAAATCTTCACCTCTGCATGGCAATGTGCATAGAGTCTTTGATGGTAATTGGTTCAGTTGATGTTTCTTTGGCACGTTTCTCCTTGCTTGTACATTGGAAGGCTTGAGAGGCTCATCTGTTTGCGAAAGGTGCATGTTCGTCCGTTCATCCATCTATGAGCAAATCATGCATGTTTGATCATCCATCTATCCATGAACACATCTTTGCATGATCATCTATTCGCGAGCACATATCTTCACATGCATCATTCATTCTTCCATTGGTGAACCTATCCTTCTACATGTGCTCTCTTCTTTCATCCCATTTTCCATCGTGCCATGTTTGTTGGTGTACCTGTACCTGTAGTCACTCATGATGAGACAACATCAAATCCAAAAACCTACTAGTCTACCATGACACATGATCATTTTGGATGCTGGTGATTGGGAGAGGAAACAAGAGTGTGAGTCGGGATGATGGCTTCGGGCACTGCTGATGAAAACCGTGCAAGAGTCAATGGGTGATGAAGATGGAAAATCCAGATTAGCAGTGACTGTCCATGAGGTTTGGCTTGGCTAGAATTGCAGAAATTTTGGGAGGAACATCTCGGGCTGTAGGAAGGCAGGGCAAAAAATATCTCCGTATTTTCCAAAATGAGTGGGGAGTTGGCTTAAGAGCTAAATGTGCACACTTGCTTGGAGGAACTGGTCAGGTTGTAGGGAGGACTGGTAGACAAGATTTGTGCAGTTTTTTGGAGGAGCTAGCTAGGAGCCCAAAAATCAAAATTTCACAATTCTTGTAGGGAACTGGCAATTGGCTACTGGGTCATTGGTAGTTGGAACTACACAATTTCCATGGGGAATTGGAAATCAGCTATCTAGGAGCTTGGCCTAAAAAACTGTGCAATTCCTAGAAGGAACTGGTAGTTTGTTGCTTGGAGCTGTTGGCTAGAGAAATTGAATTAATGCTAGGAGGTCTACCTACTAATTATTTTTGCACAGTTTTTGAGCTAAGAAGACTACTCGGTAGAAAAGGGCCTGGTCATGAAAATTGCAGAATTTTTTAGATGAGTAGTCAGTGAACTGTTGGGAGGGTTGGCTAGAAAAATTGTGCAATTTTTTGGTGGAGACAGGGATGGGCACTAGGTATTTTCCAGGCCTATCTGCACAATTTCCTCAGTCAAAAGAGCAGCCAAGGTGAACAACCTTTGTGCAATTTTTGAGGGGAGTCAGTCTTGGGGTGGCCGTTGGGTCCAAATCTCTAGGTGGCTAGCATGAAGGTCGATTGTGTTTCTTGCGAGCAGTGTAGCTTGAGATGACTTGGTTGGTGCTTCTATGTTGTTCTCGGTGATAGTCAGTCGAGTCGATGGTGGGGTGATGCTCTGGCTATTGGGGGGGTTTGGTCATCAGAACTTCAGCAAAATGACCAAGTGTGAAAATGAGTAAAAGATACAAAGGTAATCTTACAACACACACCCACATGACTTGATGACAAGATGGATCCAACCATCCAGACACACATGCTTAACATGATTGACAGATAGTGCAAGAAACAAGCGTGACACTTGTGATTGACTGTTGATCGACCATGATGACGCTTGTGCAACACTGAAATTGACTTTGTGTGTGAGTGTGACAGATGCTTTCATAGTGTACACAACATGTACACACAAAGTGATGACCTTGGGCATGACCAGAACATGGTTGCAATCATGAAATTGACATCAACATCCAAAAGATTGGGTGGAATGAACAAGCAAGGTGGGTTCATATTCTCACATGAGCTCATGGAGTGAACCCGAGTGTATACAACCATCATGTGAAAATCTCAATGGAGGCTCTGAAATTTTGGAGGGTGATTGTAGCCACTACAAAACTTGGCAACACACTAGTAAACTCTAGCTTCTTTGTTTTGGTTTAGTGATAGCATAAGGCCTTGGTCTTTCGGGAAGTATTGAATCACTATGCATGTTACTTTTGTTTTCCCACTTACCCCATGGACATACATGGTTCAACATTTTCCAACTCAGTCAAACACAATCAAAAGTTCAGCTTGATCACAGTGTTTCAAACTCAGGAATGGCAATTTAGCTTGCGATTTGAAGACTTTTCAGAGTATAAGTTTTCATCTCTGGTGTTGTTCCATTGCCAGCAGGCCTGGACAATACCCCGATGGAGTCATATAGGAACACACACATTTCTCCACTATGAGTGAGCCTGATTAGTACCCCGTGGAGTTACATGCTTCATCTCTTTGCACATGAAGCATTTCTATTCTTTCACCTTTGTATTTTTCAAGAGGACTGTGCATAGGCACTTATTTATTTTTGGGGCGGAAGAGGGATCCTGACTTATTGAGAGAAGAAGTGGTTTTTCCTTTAGAGAATCATGTAAGACCTTTGACATAGGTTTGCTTGTTTAGATTTTCCCCTTCTCTGTTTCTACTAGTCAGATGAGCTTGAACACACATAGTAGAAGGTTGAGTACATGCATGAGGCTTCCTAGTGTGGACATAAGTTCATGGTTGGACCAAAACTTCCCTTACAGATGGTTCATATTTTCCATCAAGACTTCATCGGTCGAAGGTTGTAACCAACCATAGAGAATATGGACACTTGATTGGACAAGTGCTACAGTGTCACAAGCATCTTCCTATCACATCCACATACTCTATTCAAAATCCAGAACGTAGTAATTGGCAGCACTTATTTCTTGAAACTAAAATATTAATATATCAAGGAAACAAAATGAACGTAAACAAAAATAGCAAGCAAAGTGAACAAAGTGAAAACCCAGATAGTAAGAAAAGAAAAAAAGCTTAAAATAACAAGAAACAAGCAGACCATGTATATGGCACGGGGCACGGCTCGACCTACTTGAAGTAATGCTTGAGATCTTAGCCAATGATAGGAAGATTATCAGCCCTCTCGTCAAGTGATTGCAGATGGCATGTGTGTGCACCAAGTTTCTCATGGACTAGTATAAGTCCACCAGGTTCCGTTATCGGAACTTGATGGTATTCCAAAAGACCTTCAAATGAAGACGACACCACTGCTTTAGATAACACGTGAAAAATATGCTCAGATGATGGAACATGGTAGTTGTTTTTATTCCAGGAGTGGTTCAAGTTCCTGAAATCAATGCACAAGTTAATTCCCCCAAATTTATTACAATGGAATTTAAATTAGAAACCCAAGTATGATAACGAACTTTTCAAGTAATCCAATTGTCCAAAATGTTAGTCAATTTTTTCTGTTTAAGGAGTTCAAACAACATATGTGTTTTACCCAGCCTTTGCTTCAACTACTTGTCTCCTCCTTTACCTAGAATCCCATGTCAAATTGCTCGCATGTAGTGTGTACTGAGATTATCATCTACCCATGTAGACACACCACGGTACTGTTTAGTCAAGTGGTCAAAGACTTGTTGCTACTGTTGTGTAACTTGTACCAAGACTGACTATCCTCAGATCATGATTGGGTCCCAGTTTGCTATATTTGTTCATAGTGGTGGTCTTATGGGTTCCGCTGCTTCTTGGCCCTTGACCAAAATTCTGCCAACCATAGAGCGTTTTGAGGGAAACCCCACCCTCGAGAATGGGGTTACCTTTCTTGCCCTCAGCTATAATTTTCAAGGGTTTCTCTTACTTACCTTCATTAACTGTTTTGTCCTTGAAAGCATCAACAATGTTCGTGGGGTGAAGTATCACTTTGAGTGTGACCACGCTGAGGTTGATGGCCCTTTGTTACCTCAACATGAGTGCTTCATACTCAGTGACGTTGTTTGTGCACTCGAACTTCAAGCAACTTGAAATCATGGATTTTCTATTATTTTGAGCGACTGAGATAGACCTGGTCCTTGAGCCATCAGGTGTCTTTGATTTCTTAGAACCCATGGCCCATAGCTTGTTTATACACAGACCATTTGGCATGCTAGTATTGATGCTACTACTATTTCTACTGCTACTTTTACTATTGGAACAATGCACTGTACATGTTTCATTACCATTAGTTGGGCAAAGAAGGAGTCCCAAATACATGTTTAGTGGGGTTGGAGTTGGACATGCAAGATAACACCCCAACGTTGTTTTTAGGAGGCAATTTCCAAACATGGGTTCTACGAAGGCCAACTATTCATTCTCACTATTAAGGGGGGTAACATTATGCTTCATATACCTTTCAGACAGTAGCCGGATTTGGTTGTATTTTCCTTTATACAGAAGCCACATATTGGACTAGTCTATAGGAAAATATCCATCCAACTTATTGGATCAGTCTCTGCTGAGTAGTCCGAGGTGTTCGAGGTATAATAGATGTTTGTTTCATCTAGCAGAGTGTTCTGCAACTTTCTTCTCATGGATGTTCTCTTGTCCGCTACTGTCTTCCTGGACTTGCTTTGTGTTTTCTACTTTGGGGTGGCTGATGGATTGGCCTTCCTCATTAGTAGTATCATCTTCTCTTACATTTCCCCAAGTGTATGGGGTGCCCCTTTACTCCTATGATTGTAATTATTAGTTCTTTTTGGGGGCTACTTTTTAGTTTTCATCTTTGCTATTACTGGTGAGAACTAATATGCATTCACTACATGCCTAGAACTTGATGCTTCATTAGGTGGAACCTCTTTGTCATCATTAGTGTCTGCCAACTATTCATGCATATTTATTTTTGCATCGAGTGTATGACTGTAGAAAGAGCTTACGACTTGCTTATAGCCTAAACAATATTTCTCGTGGTGATGTTATCTGTGGAAATAATAAAACTTAGGATCTGCGCACTATTCAACCTAGAACATAGGTTTATGCATAGTGTTTGGAGCGAACTGGTTGCTGCTTGATGAGCTACTTGCCTATCTCTATTTGGGTGGATGGTTGCTTGCAAATGTGTCTATTTTCCATTGTTTGAGCTTAGACACTTCTTTAGTCAAGTTCTTGACAAGGCAAGTGAGGGTCTGAATATCGGTTTCTTCCTTGTCTCTACCTTTGCTTGCCGTTTCCTGGGGATTATTTCTCACATCCTTGGAGTTCTTTTCTGATTCATTACCCTTGATGACTTCACTTGTGCACAGGGCTTTCTCAATAGCAATAGCCTCTTCGCAACTTTCCAAAAGTGTTGGTTTCACAACTCGCTTGATGAACTATGCAATGTTGGTCGAAAGTGCGGATGTGTAGTAATCAACAGTGATGGAGTCATGAGGTTTAGTGTCCACTACAAAAATTTTGAATACGTGTGTAAACCTCTTATTGAAGTCATTTACTTTTTATTTTCCCTCCATCTTGAGGCTTCCCAATTCTTTTAGTAGCATGGCTGGGGTCTTGTCATCAACAAACGTTTCAAGGAACATGCATTTGAATGCACACCAGTTTTGTATAGAGTTTGGTGGAAGGCTGTGATACCATGCAGCTGTGTGACAGTCCAAGGTACATGGGAACAATCTACATGCTACGTCTTCATACGTACCTCAAGGGTCTGCAGTTGTAGGTAGAAGTTGTCCAAGTGGCCTTTTACCTTAACCATGCTATTAGGGTTGAACTTGATGTTCATTCTCTTCATTTGCTTCAGCATCTTGATAGAACATCTGAGAGAGCCAATGGTCCCTGAGTCATCCAATCAATATTTGGGTCAGCCATCTCTTCTTCTTCTTTTTCCTCCTCCTCTCTTTCAGAGTTTGATGGTTCCGACCCTGAGTCTATTGGTTTGTCTCTGCCTCTGCCTCCTCCACTGCCTTCCCCTCTGCCTCATGTATCAGAGTCTAATCCCAAGATCACAAGAATATCTTGTTCACCTTGCCAGAAGACCAAAGGTTCCTCTCCATATTTAATAGCTTCTGCGAAACCTTCAAGTGTGGCAAGGACTACTTCTTCCACTGATAATACAAGAACTCATGTGGGAATGGCTTTTCGTTTCCTTGATGCATATGGAAGATTTTGTATGCCTAGGATCAGTCTGAATTCTTTCATGAACTGGTGAGTGATGGGATGGATGGAGTGAAGGTGTTGATATAGAATCTCATGTTCAATCCTAGGAGGTGAGGAGTAACCAATTGTAGAGTCACGTGTAGGTGAGAGGGAGTGCGAGTTATTGTCTTGACCAGATGGTTGATGAATGAGTGTGAAGGGATATTCAACCATATACAATTGGCTACCATCCTTTTAGTGATAGAAATGTTGATGGTGTTGGATCCACGAACATTCAGGGGATCACCCTGGTATGAATTCCCAACTAGCCCTCACACCTTTTGGTTTGGTAATCCCATCTAGTATGATGACCCAGTTGTCATTGTCTTAAGGATTTGCCTCAACTCTTGCTTGATAGTACATGAGAGTGGTATGATTTGTCTTCAAGAAGTGAGTTTGGTGTGTCTAGTGAGTGGAACTATGACTTGTGTCAATGGTTCTTTCACTATCAAGAGAGAGGGTGAGAGTGAGTTCCAAGTCGATTGGGAGTAGTCCCAACAATACTAGGAACACACAACACAACAAGACATACAAAGCTTCTAATGGAGCAGTCCACACAGATTTGGCAGTCATAACACACAAGGGAAGATAACACGTATGAAACTCAGCAGATTAGTCCACATGAGTGCAACGATTGTTTACGACAAGTTTTATGTGAAAGGTATGTCTGATGTCCGAGAGAGTAGTCTACACGATCGAGTCAACATTAATAGCATATACAACACATTTCCATTAATAGATTATGTATTACAATAAGTGAAATAGTTCAAATGTAGAACACATGTTAAATAAACATGCATCACAAGTGTTAAAGATTAGTCTTACAATAGTTACAATACATGTGTGAAAATATGTTGGCCTGTTAGCAGGCTTTTGAATTAAGCAAAACTTCAAAGACACATCGTTACACCATACATCACTAACCTTGTGTGAGGGGTGTTGGAGTCATTTCTTACTCCTCAAAGAAAATATTATAGGCTCTCTTGGCTATGTGGGAGGAGTTGAGGTCAAAAAGTCCTTTTCATGTACAAATGAGGGGGTGTTTATAGCCAAGGGTGAAACTGACCCTTGTGGCTATTCGACTACCCTCATGACTATTTCACTTCCATGACTTTTCTACTTTACATGACTCTTTGTACAACAAGTGGGTCTCTTGGACTTCCACGTTACATTACATTGATTGACAACATGGCCCACAGTATAGATGTGGACGACATGACTCATGACACGACTCGACGTGATAGTGCTGGTACATTCGTGTTGCTGTTGGAGTGCATGTAAAGCTGCAGTTTTGCTGGGTGATGGATGTCTTCACGGTGCTTCATAGCTTCACCTCCTATTGGAAAAGTGCATGGAGTCTTTAATGGTTGTTGATTTTCTTGATGTTGCTTTGGCATGTTGCTCCTTACTTGTATATTGGAAGGTTTGACAGGCTCATATGTTCATGAAAGGTGCATGCTCATACGTTCATCCATCCATGAGCACATATTACGTGTTTTCTCATCCGTCCATCCATGAACACATCTTTGCATGATCATTCGTTCATGAGAAAATCTCTTTGCATGCATCATTTGTTCGTCCTTTGGTGAACCTATCCTTTTGCATGCGCTCTCTTTTTCCATCCCATTTTTCATCACACCATGTTTGTTGCTGTACCTGTACCTATATTCACTCATGACGAGACGACATAAAATCCAAAAACCTCCTAGTCTACCATGACACATGATCATTTTGGATGTAGGTGATTGGGAGAGACAACAAGATTGTGAGGCAAGATGATGGATTTGGGAACTATGCAACAGTCACTAGGTGATGAAGATGGGTGATTCAGATCGATAGTGACTTTTTGTGAGGTATGGCTCAGTTGGAAGGAAAAATTGGGCAAATTTTGGGAGGAACAGTCTGGGCTGTAGAAAGGCAAGGTTAACAAAATATGTGCATTTTTCAGAATGAGCGGGTAGGGGAGGCTTCACAGCTAAATTTTTGCAATTTCTTGGAGGAACTTGTTAGGCTGCAAGGAGGACTGGTAGACAAGATTTGGGTAGTTTTTTGAAGGAACTAACCAGGAGCCCAGCAACCAAAACTATGAAATTCCTAGAGGGAATTGGTAGTTGGCTACTGGTCATTGATAGAAGAAACTATACAATTCCCAAGGAGAATTACCAGTCAGCTACTCGAGAACTTGGGAATAGAAACTGCACAATTCCTAGAGGGAACTGGTAGTCTACTACTTGGAGTTGTTGGCTAGAGAAATTACACTGATGCTAGGAGGTCAGACTGTTGATCATCTCTACATAATTTCTAAGCTGAGCAGACTGTTGGGTAGCAAAGGTCCTGTTCATGAAAATTGTGCAATTTTTTTGATGAGAACTCAATCGACTTTCGGGAGTGATGGCTAGAAAAATTGCGAATTTTTTTGGGAGAGACAAGGATGGGCACTAGGTATTTGTCTAGCCTATCTTCACAATTTCCTCAGTCAGCAGAGCGAGTAAGGTCAGCAGCCTTTGCGCAATTTTTTAGGGCATTCAGTCCCGGGGTGGCTACTGGGTCCAACTCTCTGGTTAGATAGCATGAAGGTTGATTGAATTTCTTGTAGGTAGTGTAGCTTGAAATGGCTTGCTTGGTGCTTCTACATTGTTCTAAGTGATAGTCGGTCGATTCGATGGCAGGGTGACAGTCTTGCTGTTAGGGGGGAGTCTGATCGTCAGAACTTTAGCAAAATGAACAAGTGTGTGAATGAGTAAAAGATTCAAATTTGATCTTACAACATACACCCACATGACGTGACGATGAGATGGATCCAACCATCCAGACACACATGCTCAACATGACTGACCGACATGTAAGCGAAAAGCACAAAACTTGTGTTTGATCATTGATCGAATGTGATGATGCTTACACGATAGTGAAAGTGACTCTGTGTGTGAGTGCGACAGATGCTTTCATAGTGAACACAACATGTAGACATGAAGCAAAGACCTTGGGCATGACCAAAACATGGTTGCAAGCATGATATTGACATCAACATGCAAAATATTAGGTGGAATGAACAAGCAAGTTGGGTGCAAAGGCTCACACGAGCTCACAGAGTGAGCCCGAGTGTATGCAAATGTCAAGTGAAACTCTCAAAGGAGGCTCTGGAAGTGGGTGTAGGCAAAAATTTTGGAGGGTCGTTCTAGCTGCTACAATAGAATTCTAATTTGTTGTTACTATTATTGCTTGTTGTTACGCATTGTTATGTTGTTGATTAAATTCTCAATGCTAGGTAGGGAAACTGTGGTCTACATAGATCTTGCATGGTATCCTTGAAATAACTAGATGAACCCTGTGTTGACAATTAATGTGGGAAAAGGGTGAATTCCATAATTCATATATGAACACCAACACTAAGCATGGGGTGCTTACTTGAGATTGTACATAGCTCGCTCGAATCTGTGCAAATGAGAATCCTGGTCAAAAGTATTGAAGTCTTCTGGTTGCTCAATATACACCTTCTTCTCAATATCTCCATTCGGGAATGTTTTTTTTACATCCATCTAGTGGATCTTCCACACCATATGTGCATCCAGAGAAAGAATTTATCTAATGGATGAATACCTTGTTACAGGAGGAGAGGTCCACTCATGGTCAATCCCCTCAACTTGAGAGTACCCTGTGGCCACAAATATGGCCTTGTACTTTTCTATGCTTCTATCTATTGCATGCTTTACCTTGAAGATCCATCTTGAATCCACAACTGATTTGTCTATTGGTCTTGGGACCAGTTACCAAACACTATTTTTTACAATGGATTTGTATTCCTCCACCATTGCATCAACCCATAAAAAATTCTCTAGTGGTTCCTCAAAAGAGGATGGCTCAATATCTACAAAGCTCAGTCATTAGAGCCATGTAGCTAGTGTACTGATTTGGTGACCTTTTAAGCATACGTTAATTTGAAGGAGCACCCACATCTCTACCTCACATCCTACACAAGTCTCTCAGCTTCCCTAGTCCTTTCCTTGCCTTCTTTAGATGGTTCTAGTTAAGTGGATGTCTCCACTCTCTTCTCCTCAATTTGTGGCTTCTCCACAACTTCGCGAGGCTCCTCATTTTGAGCTAAAATATTCTCTTCTAATGGGATCTAAAGCTCCCTCTTAACAGAGCACTGCATCGCTTTATCTTCATTAAATTTTACATCCCTTTACACAAATTTCATTATGAGGGATGGTAAGTACACACAATAGTTGTCGGCAGTTTTTGTGTAACCCACAAATAGACCCAATTCTATTGTTGGCTCTAGCTTCTTCCTTATTTCTTTGGAGACATGGCAGTATGAAAAGGCTCCAAAAATATAGAATTGTGACACATCCAACTTTCTCCCCAAGAAATCCTCCTCTGGTGTAATCATGCCCAAAATCTGATGAGGAATCTGATTCTAAAAATATACTAGTATGTTAAATGCCTCAATCCACAAATGCAGAGGTAGGCCTTGATCATACAATATCGCCTTCATTGCTCCCACAATACTACAGTTATTTCTCTCATCATCCCCCATTTTTGTTGTTGGTTTTTGGGTGTTGTCAACTCTCATCAAATGACTTCTTTCATAAATAAATTTTTAAATTCATTCGACACGTACTCACCTCCATTATTGCTCCTGAGAGCCTTCACCTTGTTGCTCATTTCTTTCTCAACCAATTCCTTGAATTATACGAACTTGGAGAATGTCTCATCCTTCTTCCACATGAAGAAGATTAAGCACTTATGTGAGAATTCTTATATAAAAATGAAAAAATATTTGTGCCTAGCAGTGGAGTTTGTCGAGAAAGGTCCATAGACATCAGAGTGGATTCCTTCCAGGACGACATGCTCTTTGTTGTCCTGATCATGGAATGTGGATTTTGTATACTTCCAAAAAGTGCATGATTTGCATACATCTTGTTGCTCAAGTGATCCTTTGGGGAGGAATGTGGTTACCTGATCCATTATCTCCAAATCACCATAATGCAAAGGACCAAGTCTTCTATGCCAAATTCACCGACATCACGACTCTGCATCTTCTCCACCTTTTTGCTCAATTTAGTACAATCCTCCACATCTAGGTTGTATAGGTTCTTCACACGAAGCCCAATATGCTTCCCTAGTCCTATGGCTATGTGTCTCAGGAATGGATTTCCTTTGCTGAAGATCACATCATAACCACGATCTTCCAAAACTACAACAAAGATGAGATTTTTCTTTAGTCTTGGAACAAACATGACATTCATGAGCCTAAACGGGGATCTCGACTCCCTTTGAAAGCTGACTATACCAATCTCATTCATGCTATACCTTCTGTCATCCATCATCTTAATGTGCATATGAAAATATTTCTCCTCCAGTTCATTGAAAAAGTCTCTACACCCTGTCATGTGGAACAATGCACCTAAGTCTAAGTACCACACACTCCCCATCAATGTGATGGACATACATGTAATGAGGGTAAATTGAAGCTTAAGTTGTGAAGCCTGATCCTCATCCTAAGGTATTCTTTCTTGTCTTCTTGTGTGGACATGTTGATAGCTCTTAATTGGCCTCATCAACATTGGGGGAAAACCACCAAGTTGGGGGCCCAATTAGACCCTTTTCCATTTGGAGTGATGGATCCAACTGAAATTATGGGACCAATTTCCCTTAACTAAAATATGTGGAATGGGACGAATGGTGATTTAACATATTTCTTAAGAAAATTAATATATTCTGATAACCTACTTATAAATAGCTATAACTTATTTTCATGCCCAGGTAAGATGATAACATATGTGTTAGAAAGATGATGTAATAAACACAATAATGTATATCATTATGCAATTACGATATTAATTTTATCAAAGAAAATCAATTTAATTAAACAATTATTAAATTTATTTGATTAAAGTATCACATGCGATAAAAAATTGTTGTTCACAATATAAAGTAAATTTCAACCAAACATGTCAATAGTGATCATGAAAGACTAAATGAAACACACACACACACACACACACATATGTGTGTTTGTGTGTGTGTGAACAATTCCTTCCAAATCAAAATAACATAAACACTAGATAGTAGTACCCATGAAACTGAAAATCTTCTAATTCTCGAACTGCAAGTGGTTCAACTTTATGTTAAGAAAAACCTAAAATACAATAGTGAAATTTCAAGTTACTTATTCTCAAAATTCAGAACCCAAATTTCCATCATGGAGAGGGGGATATATAGTCTTAATACAAAATAAAGTAAAAACAAATTTCTCCTTCAATTTCTCAATAGAAATAAACAATAAAAAAAATCAAGAAATTGTTGCAACAACCTTTAAATTTAGGGCAAGGACTGTCCAATGCTGAGTTGCCACAACATGTAAATGTCAAATAGGTTGGTGAGTTCTGAAGGATGTCTAGGATTAATTCTCATTTTACTGTTGAAAACAATTGACTTCAACAATGATAAAATATGTACAAAAACATTGGATAAATAATGAAGTACCATCCATTGACTATGGGGCTTGATAAGACACTGCCAATGATTCTCAATGTCGATTTTGGATAACCACTCAATTTTTTGAACTATTATGTCTCCATGTTCTTCCCAATTCTTCATTAAGGTATTGGCATCTATAAGTGAATCATCTTAGCAGATAGAAATTTTTTTTTTTTTCAACAAAGTGTCATTGACCAACTCAATGATAGAACTGGAAAGATCTCTGACCTCATTGACTGCATCTTTAGCTTGTTTCATTATGATTTCCCACTCCCTGAAAATTATTGTCTTTTATGCTTCATTAATTTTAAGCAGATTTGCTTCTCTGCCTTCTCTAATTTCTTTCCATGTTATAAAATAATCTAGATGGTAATTTACTTCATCAAAATAATTCATCATGTCATTCAAGTGATCAACCAAGGAATTCCATATCATGCATTGATCTTCAATTAATAGGATCTTTTTGCAAAATATTTTTTATTGGTCCTTGGATTCCTTCTTAAATTATAGTTGAGAATTAATATTTAATTTGAGAATTAATATTCAACTGCTCTATCTTTACCTGCATTTCTCTAACTTAGTCATATTTTATTTTTATCTCTTTGTCATGTTGAATTTCCAATGCATCAAAACTGCTTCTGAAACTCTACCATCTGATTTTGGTATTGCTCAATAATTTTCTATTTCTCGACATTGAATTCTTTCTCTAATGAGGAGGTGTTTTCTTCTTTTTATTTTAGAAGTTCTTGTACTTATAGCGATTTATCAATTGTGGCAAAGGCACAGGCTCCTGTAAATTGAGTTAATTTCACTAATTCTTTTTTGAAGGTGTAGTAGAAAAACCTTTCCATAAGACTTCAAAGGAAGAAAGATGGCTAGGAATTAATGAATGATATTGCTCAAGTTGTCTTTTATTTATCCCTCTCTTGACTACTACCTTATGCTGAGGGTTGTAGAATATATCTAAAGGAGGAATTTCCTCTATATTGAGAGTAACTTTTGAGGTAGGGAAAGCAGGGATAACTTCAACATATTTCTGACCATGAATGGAAGATTTATCAACAACCTCTTTTGTCCTGGTTTATTTTTCAACATTCTTAATAGTACCAAGAACATCCACTTGTTGTGAATAAGTGGAAATTGGAGAAACTAAAGCTTAAACATTGGTATTAGGGTTTCTAGTCATACTAAATCCATTCCATGCCTAGTTTAATTCATGATTGAAAATCAATTTTGCAACCTACGGTGGGGAAGAAATCAAAACAACTTCTAGTTGATCCTTACGAGGAACTACTGACTGTGTAGAACTATTAGGCTGGGCATTCGAAACTAATGACTTCTCGTGAGGTAATTGTAATGAATCTAACAGAGGATTAGCTATTCGAGAATATATGTATTGAACAAATTGAGTTTTCTCATCTATAGAAAATTGTTCTTCTATTTTCCATAATTCTGTAGCATAAGAAGAAGATTGTACAAACATATCTTCCAAATTATCCTCTTCATGGATGAATTATTTGATTCCTTGGGATGTAGTAAAATCCTTCACCGTGGAATATGGGTCATATTTCCTATTGGGAATGGTAGGAAATTTTGGAGCTTAAACAAAAAGGATCTATTTCTCAGCATGGCAGTAATTTGCCAATGAAAAGATATCAAATATTATAGGAAAATTAGGACATGCCCTTTTATTGCATTGTCTCAATACTTTAGTGATAACATAACCCATCGTCTGCTAAGCTACTGCTTTGTTGACTAGATTATTAGGAATGAGTAGAGGTAAAACATGAGGATGAGCAAGACTTCCAGAGACCCTGATATAAGTAAATAACTCTTCCTTGTTCCTATTGACAAGGTTAATCCTCTATATAAACAAAGACGATCTATCTAGCCCAATGAGTGGGCCTAGCAACTTGAGAGGATAATCAACTAGACATCTTCCTAGATTATGATTGAAAAATAGAATAAGAGAGGATGCCTACCTTGCTCTGATGCTAATCCAATTTCCTTTGTTGAAATCCTTGAATTGCTTGTGTTAAGGTCTTTTTCTTTCTTTTTCAACGCTTATGTACCAGAAAAACCAACCAAGAGACAAAAAAGCATGCCAAAACCAATAGCAAATCCAATAATAATATATTTAGCTGATCAAGGAATGCCAAACGAATACATACATAAACATATATATTGGGAAGATGAACCAACAGTTGTATTATTATTTAAAGAATAAAGGGGAATCTTACAACCATAGTCTTGATGTTGAAAGGCTCTCCTTGAGTGGTAATCCAAGTCCAAGACAAGAAAATATCCAACACTCCTTCTCCAAGTCTAATGAATAACCTCTAAACACAAGCTTAGCATAGGGGTGTAAATGGACATAGATCAACCATTTGGGAATGGTATAGGGGAAATTTATAGGCTGGGAGAGGGAGTTAGATCTCCTCCAAAGATAGGATTAGGCCCACATCTTAAGGACGTAGCTCATAGGGATGAGACCAACAGGAAACTTAGGAGGATTCGATCTCATTTATGCAAAACCACATCTAGATCACCGCTTTGGAAGCTTCTAGATCACAAAGCTTCTCATCCTTTTTGGGAAAAAATCCTTTTTTAGACCATCGAAAGTATGAGAGAGAAAAAAGCGATGCCATCACTGGCTTAACAAGGTGCAACAGGTGATCCTCACACTTTTTATCTTCATAAGGGCGATGATTCTCATTATAGGGTTTCATGAGTTATCTCTTTGGGGAAAGCTAGAGATATTTTCCAAGCAAAGTTAAAGGAGGGATCTGAGTTGTAGACATTGATGAGTATGTAGAGAGATGATCATGTTTTTGGAGCTTCAGGGTAGGTCACTTGGAACTGAAGGAGGCATGACAAAATACTATGTAAAAGATGCCCCTAAAAGCATGAAGGCAGAACGAGGAGTGATGGCTGAAATTATTTACAAGATTTTGGCAAGGACGAGGATGCACACTATTAGGAGACCTGTAAATCAAGGATGCATATACATATACATATTTGAGATTAAGACACGAATCCACTGCATGGACATAGCCATCTGAATGATGAAAACTATATAAAACTATCCATGGTATGGGTACAACCATCCAGATAACAAGGATCAATATAAATATTAAGTTTCACAGTATGGTCACAACCATCCATATAGTAGAAACATGTGTACAATCATGAATATCATAAAACTCCATGCAGCCTAAGCCATAATAGACAAGACTTACGGTCTTGTGCTCCATCTCGACCCGATCAATGTACGAATTCCAGCAAGCAAATAAACATGTTGAAGTCAAACATGTTAGAAAACCACCTGATTACTGGCCAATGATGTGGACCGTTAACATATATGAGAGAAACCACCAATAATGACAATGGCCCTCAAGGTAAAAGAGTATAATTTGTGAATTTGATAATGAAGTTGAGGTCGAACACATGGAATCACCCGATTGAAGGTCAATGATGAAGACCTGTCATCAAATGAGAAGAAAAGACCATTAAGGCATGCCATATCTAAGGTACAGAAAGGGAGTTCCCAAGTCATCTTCCTGGATAGTGAGATGAAGTCGACAGTGTTATCACTCAGGTTGTTCCTTGGCTCCAGAAGGGAATACGGCCGAGGTAACCACTAACCAATATTTTAGCTGTAGATCCTAGCCAATCTACAACCAGAGATGGCTCTCTCTTTGTGATTTAGATTTGTTTGATTATATGTTAGGCTAGTTATGAAGCAAAAGTTTTGTTTGGTGTTTGGAAGATGACATTCAATAGTACAAGGGAGTAACTTGAGAGAAGTTCAGAACATTGGGTTGATGGATTCTAATGAAATAAACTTTTGGGTATGGTTTCTTTGGCAAGAGGAAAATTGTAGAGAAAGATAATTAAACACAGAACAACATTGAAGCTGGAGTAGGATGAAATGAAGTCAAGAAATGAAAGGCAATAAAGAATCTTTCATTATGTTAACAGGGGGAAATTGTGTAAATATTATCAGGGAGCAATTAAGAATTCCTTGATGATATTTAGTGTGGAAGAACCAGGCAGACAAGAGCAGTTAAGAATTCTTGCCTATGCTAGTCCTGTGGAAAACATAAAAAACGATAGGAGTTGAACATAGAGTACAACAAAGTAAATTCTAGGTTATCTTTTTTTCCTGTAATTTAGAACATGGTATTCATATGATAAATAAAACAAAAATACAGTAACTCAAGAGTAAAGGAAACTTATTGATCCATGCATCAATACAAGAATTCTGCAATACATCCTTCAGCCATCGATTCCACAACCAACAAATTCACCAACACAACATCCAGCAATTTTATTTCAGAAGAGTTCTCAAAATTTACAGAGTAGGTCCAGAATGATATTCATCAGCCAACACTAATACATCTCTTTTGAAAGTATTTATAATAAGTTTACAAAATATCCCATAGGAAAATATCAAGACATAAATTTATCCATCTACTCTGCCAGGGGCAATAACTGATGTGGAAAAAACTGCGCAGCAATAAATGAGGAAATAACTATGTTGTACTAGCTGCTTGAGGTGTCCTGTTATTGCTGACTTTTTGGCTCTGATAGTCGGTTGATGGTTGCTTCCTTGATTTGCGTTCTTGATGTGCTATCATTTTCCACCTGTGCCTGGGTTTGTTTCACCTTTTGGCACGAATTCTCTCCTCGGTTTATTTGATTTTCCGATAGGAGACCCTGATATTACCTTTTACCTGTAATGCAAACAATTTACAAAAAGGAGAACCCAACTACCTTGGTAAGACCTCCAGCATGCTCTGCCACCACTAATCTGTTGGTAATTGATGCTTTCTCAATTTGATTAGTGCCTCATTAGCTTCAGTGTACCTGTAATAATTTGGCTGGAAATCAAAAAGATGTGCCAGCTCATGCTCAATAAAAAACAAACTTTCCAGTTTATCATAGAAACTTTGTCCAGAGGGAGGCACTGTCTCTTCTGAGCTGCTTGATGATGCTGTAATTTGATTTTGCACATAGGTATTTAGCCTATGACCATATTGTTCCTATTTTAACAGCTTCCCACTGCTAGTGACTAGGCTAGGTAAACCTTTGCTTTGTAACATTGCAAATTTATGTCTGAAGGCTTCTATCTCTGTCTGCATTTCTTGGCATTCTCTTTCTATAGTTTGAACAAAATTCCTCATAGTTAGCACCTTCTTGACTCTTAAAATAGTCTCTCTCCTGTTATGAATGTCTAGAGATGCTAATTGTTCACGTGTATGAGTGTTCAAAAAATGAATCATTTGATTGGCTTGCTTAGGCTTATTTGCCAACAATACCCTAACCTTTTGAGTTTCATATTGAGCCAGCCCTATCAACTATATCTAGTCAAAATTAGTTTGTATTTCTGTCCATTGATCAGAAATAGCTTGGCCAATCTTGTCCCACAAAATGGTCTTGATTTCTGTCAGAGTTCTATGAAGAGTGAGGTCCTTCTCCAAGGCTTTTATCTTATTCTCTAGGGCCTTCACTTCCCTTGTCTTCTCAACTACAGTCATTTTTGACTTGTCATAACTAACCTCAATTTTGGGTAGTTTCTCCTTAGTTTCCTTTAATTTTGCCATTTGGATCTCCAAGGCCTTTATTTCTTTCATCATCTCTTCCATGCTCAGGCTAGCCTCTTGTAGTGCGGTTGCTGTAGTTGCCGCTGAAGTTGAGGTACCTGCTGTTGATGTTGGATCAAGGGGAGGGGCTGTTATGGTGACTGCTCGAGGAGGAGCTGTGAGAATTGGAGCTGTTTGAGCTGGCTGAGAGGCCAACTCCTGTTGTTTTCCTTGCAGAGCTGCTTCCAAAGCTCTCTCTGTATCCAACAGTCTTTGGTTCATCCTCATCAGTAAATTGACCACGTCCTCTTCTTCCTTTTGCTGTGCCACCTCTGTGGTCTGAGGGTGTATTGTAGCTGGCAGTTTCAGTTGTCTTCTCAGGGCTACTATGTCTTCCTCCTTCTTTCTTATTAAGGCCTGTGCGCCTTTGGGATCCTTGGGATCATGTCCCAATTCTATGATAATTTCTTCCAAGGATTTTATTCTATTATCCTTGGATAATGAGGAGGATTTTTATAGCTCTAATTGGGCAGAAGTGTTATACAATGAGTTTTGCAGTCTATGAGCCATTAGTGCTTTGTTTGTCAAGGTGGAGTATACCATTTCTCTAGCCTGTTTGTGTAACTCAATTTGGTCTATTGGGTGGATTTCTTTAGCAAGAACTTCCAGATTGGTCCTGATATAATCTACAGCTAACTGTGGCTGTTGTAAAGTGGGCCTGAAGTGACTAAGGGTCATCTTCCCTGCTTGGATATCATAGGCTTCCATTAGCCTTTGTTGATTGGTTGGAGCCATTCTTAACAATTGGTTATAAAGCTGAAACCTCACTGATTCATTTCTAGCTTTGATTTCCCTGAATGCTCTCTTGATATTAGAGCCTTGCTTGCTATGTTGCTTGGAGGATGTAACCTCCACACAAGGCTATCTCTCTTACTCCTGCTGAAATGAGCTGGTCGATGTTTCCAAAAATGGAGGGATTTGTTGTTCAAAAGTTCCCTCACCTCTAATGTTTCCTGTTGTTTCTTCTGTGAATTCTTCTTCAGAATAGGGGTTTATCCTTTGTCTCTTCTCACCTTGTTGATCTATAGATGCCCCTGTAGGTGTCTCCTCTACTCTGTCCCTATTTTTGGCTCTTTCCTCATTATGAGGGGTTTGTAGTACAGGGATCTCAGCTGCCTTTACTTACACTGAAGGGCCTTTTTCTTGACCCTTTTCGTGGTTTGTAGATGGATGTTCTGCCATTGTATTTTGCTTCTCTGAATGAGGTATTTATATGCCTTTCCCTACAGGTGGAGTGGTTTCTTGAGCCGGCTGTTGTGAAGGTGTAGCAGCTGATGTGCTTGCTCCAATATGTTGAGGCTGTGTGAAAGGGACCTGTGCAAAATAATCCAGGTCAATTCTCTTCTCATAGTCTTTCATTTCTTTCTAATATTTATTCTTTAGTAAGATCTTCAATTAGTGTGCCCTCTACCCATTCCTGTCGATTAGCATATTGTTCAATGTGAGGGATTGGCTAGTGCACATATCCTGAAAGCTTGTTTTTGACTCTCCTATAGCTTATGAAATGTTTAGGGTGCCCAATAAAAGCTTTGTTTCAGCATGAGTTCATCCCTTAGCATCTTGTCTGCATCATTCTAGGCTTCTTCCCTCTTATTGAAAACAAAAGGACCCAATTGATGTCTTATCTTGAGCTGTGCCTTTTTATTTTGCCATGGAAATGAGTCAAATATGCACTACTAAATTTCCTAAAATATTCCAAGGCAAAGAGTCTCATGGGGACATATTTTGGCAGCTTGTAGGGGGGTAATTCATAACCATAAATCCTGATCACTGTATGGTTTTGGTAGAAATACCAATAACCAATGTTGTAGCCCCTTGAAAGATGTAAAATTCTCTACATTTCAGCAGTGAGCCTGCCAGGAGGAGTCATCATCAACAGGCAAGTGGCTAGGTAAATTAACATGTCAATGAACTCACAATATGTGTAAGGTGAGTAGTGAACTTCATGGAAAACTAAGGTCCTGAAAATGATAGATCTCCTCTCCCCTTTGGAGTCTAGTTTCGTAAGAGGAACTTAGAAACTATGATGATAGTACAGCAGCAGATGATATATGTAGGATGTATACTTGAACACTCTTTCCCTCTCCAACATCATAAATTGCTCATGGATTTTGTTTGCTATGAAGGTGGCATAGTCATACATGACAACAAGGGGCTGTCCTGGAGTGAACATGGACATTAGCACAAACACAGTTTCATCAACAAACTCACTGGTTTTGCATCCTAGAATGTAGGATATCATGTCTATTAGGAGTTTCCCTGTCTCATTGAATGAGACTTGATGATAAGGTGGGGGATGATCAGGCTGGTGTTAGGTTCCTATACCAATAGGTTTCATCTTTCATGATTGACAGTGGAAGGGATAAATATGTTCATCATTGCAAGCTGCAAAGGTTCCATATTTTGTGTACATGCTATAAAAAAATTAAAAAAGGAAAAGAGGGTATGCCTTAAAAGAATAATCAAAAGGCAAGAAAATCAAGTGGTCAAGAGAAAAGTGAAAATGAACCCCAAACTAAAGACCAGGAAAGTGGCCAGTCAAAATGCCACTACTAGCTTTTGGGCAGTATCATGCTCTGCAAATACTTATGCTAATCATACTTGATGGATGGCCCAATAATCTAAACTGGACAATGCCATGGTTAAATTTCTTGCTGCAGAATAGAGAATGTTCCCTGACCAAACAGCTCAAGCTTGGCATATGACTAGCTAGGTAGAGAAATAAAGCTGCCCAACTGCTTAATCCGGGGCCTTGGAGGAAATAAGGGTAGGTTTTAGATAGGAGGGCAGTCAAAAGAAAAATAGGACAATCAGGGTCTGCTAATTCAAGTGCACCCACTTTAAATGAAGAAAAAATGTTAGGATTACTAGGATGGGTAAGTAGTGCAAGGTTCCAGAAATGGAGGGCCATCACCAATTGGCTTACTAAGTGAAAAATCTCATGCCACTCAGGGTATTGGCCTCAAAAGCAAAGAATGGAGGAAAAGCATTGGAAGCATGTCTAATTTCCCCATTTTCCCCCAAACTTCATTTTACTAACACTCCCAAGGGCCTTGAGATCTGCTCAGGTGTCCAGTTCCACTTCAGCTCATGACAAACTACCTGGTCAAACCATGAAGTTCAAACATGAAAAGAAGCCACATTTTTTGTGTAAAAATATTTCTCATCAGTTCATTTATCCTCAAAATCCTAAGTTAAGTTTTACCTATTAGAACTTAGCTTTACCCCTTCATTCACCTCACAAAACCATATTAAACACTAATATACTATTTAGCTCCCTAACTCCCCCCTTTCCCTAATTCTATTAGAATCTATGAAAAATTCCCAAAAAATATCTATAAATACCCCCCCCCCTAGCATTATAGCTATAAAACCCTTCTTTGGGGAAAGATCAACCTATCTGGGGTTGGTATTAACCCATTTGCCCCTAAACCATGGCTTCTTTCAAAAAATATGGTGAAAACCCAAAAAATCTGAAACCCCGCCCTCATTAACCCATGCACCCCTTCTACTGCCCAAAACCCACTTTATTATAAAGTTTTTTTAAATAAAAACATTTTAATAAATGGCGCTCCTAACCCATAAAACCCAAATCCTAAAGTTTTAGCCCCCGCGCCCGAGTTAATTAAATCAATTAAAATATTCGACGGGTCCCCATTGCATAACACAACGGCATATCACAATCGCCACCCGCCACACGATCATCCGCCCCACCCATCCAACAGTGGGCAGTCAATCCTATACACAACCCACCCGACCTTTTGCGTCTGGGGGATGGGCGGTATTGTCGCCGTACCCCCGCCACGCATCGGCTTCCCAGGGTGTTCGCTGCCCCCCCCCCTCGATACCACTTACCGCCCTCAGCCCTTCTGGGGAAACCACTTACCACATCCTCCCCGTGCTGATGTCACGCCCCCGTCAGCGTGACGTCACCCATCCTTACGGCCACCATGTCTCCATGTCGCATCCATGTCACCCGTCACCCTGTCCACCCTGCCACCGTGTCACTGCCACCTGGGCACCCACGTCAGCTGCCACGTCACCCATCCGTACATGGGCCCATGATGAAATCAGCATGACGTCATCACCAAAAAGGCGCCAATATGCCAAAAATTCATAAAAAGGCGAGAATTAACCGTTATTTCTCATTGTTTTTTACTATTTCCGGAGCTCCTTTGCATGCGAAAATCGACGTGCAACGGTCAAAACTCAAAAGCCACCCGCCAAAGTTGTTGCCGCCTCCATTATCAACCCGAGTACCTACAATTCGACCGGTGAAAACACCTCCCACGCCATAAAAACTAGGTATTTGCCGCAAGAGTCCTCTTTACCCACTGTTCTCCTTTGCTATCCTAATTTCCTGCATAAAGAACTCTGTCAAAAGCTCCCCATTGATAAATTGACCACTGAAATTTACTTAAGAAGCCAGTAAAACCCCTGCACAACAAAAAATCTTGAAGAAACCCGTGCCCCTCTATAGAATTCACAATTTTACCACAAAAAGCAATTGAAGGAGCCGAGCTACCGACTAGAAAACTAATTTAGCAGTTCCCTCACCCTTGCTAAAGAAATTCCCTGCAAGTAACCAGCTAATTAGCTCAACACACTCTGGTTCTTCAAAACAGAGTGCCCCATAGTTCATTAAGCCTGTAAAAGCCTCCTTACACTACCAAGCTGCTCACTGCAAAACAGAGATTAGCAAGCATTCCTCAGCATTTGTATTAAGCTTGAAAATCCAGTAAAACATCCAGCTAAAACCAGATAATGGCCACTCCAGCTGCTCTGGATGTAGCTCCTATAAATCCAGCTAACAAAGAACTGGAAGCTATGCCACTGGTGGACAGTGATGCCCTCATTACAGACTTTGTGGCAGAGAGGAATCACTTACAAACATATTTCCATCTAAGAAACAGTCACTTGGACAACAGTGACCTGTATGGCATCTGGGAATCCAATCTACCCACCTACTTCCTGCCTTCTGTGAAAATTTTCCCTGAAATCATCCACCTCTGTGCAGAAAATTATGACCAGAAACAAAGAGATGTGAAGTCTCCATCTGGGAGCATCCTCTTTTATATAACACCAGAATCCATCAACCAAATGCTGAACTACAAGCAGATCCAGTTGCTATACCCCTTCTCCATGAACTACTTGCTAGATGAGGGCTCCAAGTTCTCTAGCACAGACATTGCTACAATAGCCAGGAAATTCATGAAGGCAGACTGCCAACCTTCTGGGCCACCTCCTTTTTCTTATGCAGATTTCAATGAGGTTGGCAAGTTGCTAGTAGATATGCTAACCTCTGTGTTGGGGTTCACTACAAATAAGCATGTTGATCTAACTGTGCTGGTCATGCTCTCTGCATATAGCCTTGTGAAGCCCCCTGCTATGAAGTACAATTATGTCAAATATATTGCCAATAAGATACATGATCCGTTGTCAAGACTGAAGAGGGAGGCAATATTCAAGTATTCCTCATACATCTATCATCTATTATTGTACTATCAAACAGATTGCTTCCAGTGCCCAATCAAGAAGCTAGACTCACAGGGTGAGAGGAGGTCTGTTATCTTCTGGTCTTCAGTCTTCCACCAAGTCCAGAATTCCCCCTATTCATACTGTGAATTCATTGTTCAGTTTGTGTATACAGTCACATGCCTCTTAAAGAGGACCCCTCCTATCAGATTGTCCAAGGATATGCAGAAAATCTTACAGCTATCCAGGAGTTACAAGATAGGTGATTGGTACTTGTACTAAAATCACACAGTCATCAGAATCTATGGTTGTGAGCTCTATCCCTACTGGCTCCCAAAATATGTGCCTATGAGGCTATTTTCCTTGGAATACTACAGACAGCTTATAAAATCTGATTTGACACACTTTCACAGTGCCAAGAAGAAAGCCAACCTAAAGTTCAAAGACCACCTAGGCCTATTTGTCATGGACAAGAAAGATGGTTGGCAAGAAGCTGATCAAATACTAGGGCAACATCTCAAACTCAAACGAAGCTTCTGGTGGGTCCCTTATGACCTTGAAGGTTTCATCAGTGCTAGGAGTGTCAAATATAGGCTGCTAGCCTATAAGCATTGCCCATACCCACAAATACAACACTTTGCCAACTAAGATGAATGGGTACCTGAATCAATAGTAGAGGAATTGACTCAGGAAGAAAAAATGGAGTAGACTGTAAAGGACTTGGAAAAAACTCTTGACTTGGATTCTTGTCAACATGTCTTGTTCAAACAACCAGTCCAAGCAGGAGAAGGCACTTCTACTGCTCTAGCTGTACAGGACACCCAACAAGCTCTAGTAACAACAACTACAGCAAAGGGAAAGGAGAAGATGGATGAACAACAACAGGTAGAGACAGGGCAGCCCAGCACATCAAAGGATCAGCAATCAGGGCAAGCCCCTTTAGAGAAAACTGAACAACATCAAATCCGAGTTTTGCAGACTCCTCTCAATGATGAGAGAGGAAAAAAGAGAGACAGAGAGGAGGTCACACCTCCAACAGGGTCATCACAGCAACCAGAGGCCAAGAGGCCGAGGATAGACCCT
>APFE031588711.1:0-16400 GCA_000404065.3 Pinus taeda
GCCCCTGAGAGGGAGGTAGCAACGGCCTTCACTACTCTCAACACCCGAGTCAAGAAAAAAGGAAAAAGAAGGAGGAAAACCCCTCTGTATTTCAGAACAAAAAAGAGCACAAGAATCAAACAAGGGAAGCCACAAATATCAACAAAAATCCCTATTGAGATCAAATATTCCCCTACACCAAGATACAAAATGCCTTCCCCTATGTCACCAATCACCTATGTAAGGAGGTCTAGTACCAGATCAACTTCCTTAAAGGGTAAGGCCATCCTACAGGATCCACAACAAAAACTACAGGAAGCACAGAAATTGGAAAGCAAGGTGGGGGAGCAGCAAGAAACAAAAGAGGAAGACCCTGAGACAAAGGAACCAAGTCCCCAACCTAACCTAGAATCCTACTACTAGTTTATTGAAGGAGGCAAGGTGATACCTTAAAAATGGGTGGAAGACATTGGACACATGGAAGAGAAACTCAAGGAAATGGGAAAAGATTTAAGTGGCTTAAGGGACATAGAATAAATAATGAGAGATCAACTTGAGAGGGAAAATGCATGGTTGAGATTATAACTGCAGGAAATGGAAAACAAACTAGCATGTGTGGCCAACCTCTCCTTGTAGGTCATACAGTGTAGCATGCTAGCTAAATCCTATGCTCTTTACCTCAGAGAATAATGGCTGAAATTTCATTTTAAAACACTAGCGCAAAGGGGCACCATTCCATTTCAGGACTACAGGAAGTTTATTGATCTTTGTGATCAAAGTACACTAGAAGATAGTGCCAAAATGGCTGAGTTTTACTTGCACAACATGGCCCTCATAGACACGAACATTTGGGATCCTAATGTCAAGCTAGGAGACCTACAATTAATGGGTTTGGCATCATGGATGAACCATGAGGAGTCAAGGGATGTAAAGATGAAAAGAATATTGGCTAGAGAGCAAAATGAACCTCTTTTCATCAGAGCTAAACAATCAAATCTCATGGTCCTAATCAGCACCCATAATCTAATTGCAAATGATCCTCAGCTGGCACTTGGATATCTTACTACCCAAGAGTAAGAAATTTCACATTTTGAGGATATGTTTAGGCTACTAGGAGATTGTAGTATACATGCCCACTTAAGGAGATGGAACACACTGCCACACAGCTTGGAGATCAGAAAATATCACTCCCCTCAAACGTTGAGAGAGGCACTCAAGAGGACATCTATGTATAAGAAATCAATGCAAAGGTTGAAGGTCAGTTGGATAGGCCTAAAACTCAATCCACCACTACTCCTATGGATGCTAGAAGGGATAAAATAAGAAGAGGAAAAGAGGTAGTGGGAAGAAGTAGAAAGGAAAGAGGGCTTCTATGAACAAGAAGAAGAGACCATAGCAGAGGCATGGGATGTTAGAGAGGCTACCAGAGCCATGAAGGACATGGACATTGACTAAGTTGCTCAGAGGATGAGAAACACTTTCAGTAGTGGGGTGATGATGAGCCTCATCATTGGGTAATTATATGGGCCTTAATTCACCTCCTAGCTTAGTCAAACCAACTATTCTCACAACTTATTGCATACTTTTGATTATATTTTGTTTATGAGATGAATTAGAGTTGGATATTTTGCTTTGTGGTCTAATGTACATTTAATGCAGGATCAAAGGATAAAAGCAAGGAATTTTTGCAAAAACCTTGGTGAAAACTTGAATGGGACAAGGGAGAGGAATAAATGCTCCTCATTTACTACCCCCCCATTCGAATATTCCTCCATCAACTCAGAGTGCAAACAGCCAAATCATGAGGACTAGAAGGCAGATGAGCAAGTGAAATTCAAAGCACCAGTTTATCTCGAGTTTGGGAGCTGAGCCTCCCTAATTTTAAGGAAGTCGTTGGAGACTTTAGATGTATAAGTAGATAGGCCTAGGACCTCAGTAGGATTCTGATTTTTTTTTATTGTAAAACTCTGCTCTATTTTCAAGCTGCAAGACTTGTGACAGGTTTTTATGTAATCCATGGTTTTGATAATAAGAATGAGTTTTGTTTTGAGCCAGCACTGAGTTAACTTAGAGGGCTGAAGGTCTTGGGTTAGGGCCCAACCCTAGTAGCCAAGGCCCCTCTTTATTGTACATGTATGCTAGCATAGGTTCATGGTTTAATTGTTCATTTTCTTAAGTGGTTGCATTTCCATTACAACAGTGTAGAGTAGATTAGTTGTGTTTTAGTTTGCTTCCATTTGTGCCTTCTTTCAATTAGCGGGTTAGAAAGGAGAAAAATATCACCATAATGTTGTCACCAAGTGTTTCAGCCTCACATCCTCCCTCTAGGACCATGAATTGAGGAAGAGACCCTTTAGCAACCCCAGAAACACAAATTTCTAGTTCTTGCATGAGTTTTGGAGTTTGTTGTCTTGATTCAGTACTTGGTTCATTTCATTGTCATCTTTTTCCATCACTCTCTTTCTGTAATAATATCTCACTCATATTCCCATTTCCTTTGGCACTTTCTTCATTCATAATATGGGTAACTGATTCATGTTTTTCTAGTTTATGAGAATGTATCTTGTTGCGTACTTCTTGGAAGACACACACGTTTTACGCATTGTGGGTACTTCAGGAGGAAGTCTAGACTTCATAACCAGCATCCATCTTTCAGCTCATCCACCTCAACCATCTCTTGGTACACCCTCAACCTCACTAGTTTTTTTTGTCCTTTTGCATTGAAATTCCCCTAGAAACATTAAAATGCTTCAGCGGAAGCTAATAAATCACATCTTAATCAGATTATACCAGTGGATTTCCTTACCGTCTGATCCACAACAAACCTGACCAATCACCTTCAACCGCGTGTTGCATCGCCGGCGTATTCATTTCAACATTTGACTTTAGGTGCTCCAAATCTTTGTTGTCGATCTGTCTCGCTTGATCCAATGGATATTGTGTCACCCGCTTGCCAACTAGCTTGGACGATCTCCACCATTAATCAATCTCGCATGATCCAATAGCTATTGTGCAATCTTGTGTGAATTCTTGCATGACCGATATTCAACCGAGAGTGCACGAGAAAAGTTGTTTTCCCGTGCTATGTTTCACCCATTTAGGTTAATCGCGTGAAATTTAGGAATACTGCTTAGAGCTCTTAGGGTGCATGAGATACTACTTACCACCTACGAAGACCGCTCCATCATTTTTGCATGGTTTCCACCCTTCTGTCGACAAGTGACTTGATGTGATCCATCCATCTATTAACTTAATCTCATGCGATAAGATCTTCGCCGCTCATCTTTTGTTAATCCTGTTCGTTGATCCAACTGATCCAATGGTTCATGTGCACTATTGCTTCATTACTTCTTCCTTTCACTGATTTCGATATTCGATTTCTCTTCCACTTGAATCCTTCTCGAACTTTGTTCTGTGTATTATTTAAACGATGCCACTCTTAAGTTTTGATTTGGTTATTCAATGAGTTTGTTCTCGACCACCTTCCATTCACCTGTCACATCCAAAAGAACAGTTAAATTGCATGCTTGATTTTAGCAAAAAAACCAAAAAAGTGAAAACAGATTTAGTTTAATTTCCTTGCTTACACATTAATATCTTTTGATGCTCTTTACTTCTTTAACTTAGATAGCAGCATTAGGTTAGTGTTGATTTATTAATTCTGCTTAGCATAGTTGTTTAAATGGTTAATTAGGATATGGTGTGATTTAGCATTACATGTTGTTTTCTTCCTTACTGTAGTAGAGTAACTCTCTGAGAATAGATTTACTCTTATTCCATCAAAGAATCAAGCTTCTTTTGACTCTATAGAAGTTTGGATTGGAACCCCTGTGGTCTCTCACCAGATGAATAGTGACAACAAGCATGACCTTCACTTTTACTTTTGCATATACGACTGTCACCTCCAAGTTTGTATGAACCCCAAGTTGATAAGTAAAGTTGGTAGCCCAGGAGTTGCAGCATCCTTGCTACAATATTGGCGCTCATCAAGGTCTTTGACATAAAAGAATCAAGGATGAAGAACTTGAAGCCAAAACAATTTCCATGTAATTGATTTCGGCAGGACTAATCGGCATAACCTCACCCCAAGTATCAAGCAGATCTGGTGAAGGTATAATCCAAGGATCAGATTTGACCAAGATCATGTTGACGGAGGCAACATGAGGAGGTGGGAGTGGAAAATTTCCCATTATGTCAGAATCTTTGGAAAGACCTACCCCCACACTCTCATAGGGAGCACCAGTGTGCTTGACATATGGAACATTACCATCTGAGGAGGAAGAGGCAAAGAAAGACAACTAGTCGACAGTGATAATCTTCCCTTGATGGGGAAAATGAATCACGCGAAATAAAGTTGAGGCCATCGCATGCATGGCATGGGTCCAGCTTCAGCCGAGTAGAAGATTATAATTGTGATTGGTGTAAACAATTTCTACCTCTACTTTCACTGTCTTACCTTCCAAAGTGATGGCAAGGTTAGATAAGACACCGAAGGGTCGTGAATCACGCCCATCGAAAGCTTCCAAAGTGTTCAGAGATTGGTTCAAATAAGGAGAACCAATAGCCTTCCAACATGCGGTCGACATGATGTAGGTGGAAGCACCTTCATCAATGACATTACGGTGGATGGTCTTCTCATTGATGATTACCTGAATGAGAAAGGCAACCTAATGAGGGAGACGTGAAACATGGTTCTCTAGATCGAAAAATATCAAATTGGAATCAGTGGGATCGATGCCCCTGATAGCTGACAACAAGGATTTTTGTTGTGATGGGTAGCTTTGGGGCACCTCGAGAGCTGACATGGCTAATGGCGCCTGAGCCAAATCCTCAACAATATTGTAGTGCTGAGTAGCTCGTGCATTGGGATTATACGAGGATTTCTACAGCACACCTCGAGAAGGTGGTTGTATAGTGGAATCAGGGTTAGGGCGCTCAATATGCAGAGGGCCAGAACTCGGGGTAGAAGAAGAAGGTGAGACTTCTTTCTCTTTCCCAGCTATTGAAGCAGGAGTTTTATAATCTTTCGATCTAGTGGCTACATAAATAGGCGTACTCATCATGAAAACTTGAGATCCGGAGGAAGTAGATTGGGGTTGGTCTACCATTTGGGTTTGCTGAGGCGAAAACGACTCTTTGAGGACAATGGGGGTTCCTTTGAGCAAGTGACTAACTTTGGATCATCGCGAACAATCCTTAGAGTAGTGATCTTCCTTGCAAATGAGGCAAGGATACTTAGGTTTTCATTGTGAAGATTCGCCGCAGACGATTTGGGAGGACCCTGTTTTGGGGCATCAACTTTACCCTTGCCTTTGTCTTTATTCTTTCCTTTCGAGGATTTGTCTGCTATAGTAGACTAGACAACGTGGACCTCTGAGGTTTTACCAAGGCCAGGTGGATTCTGGGACAAACTATTAGGAACAACATTTGAGACTGACTTCTATTTGGAAGAAGATTTAGCAGGGGTCTGGGATACTCAACCAATAACTCCATCAATGGGAGTTACAACTTGTGACTTTGATGTTGCGGGATCGGATGATGGCTACAGAGCATTGGGTAATAACTCATACAAAGTGCCAGACTGAGAGTAAACTAGATCCAAGTACTGGGCACGAGCGATGGCTTGCTCTTAAGTAATGCATCCACACATAGCTATATCGCGAGCAATTGGGGCCAGGAATGATTTCGTGAGCCATTCAATTAGAAACTTATCAGCAATCTCAAATTTGATCAGGCGGAATCTATGTCTCCATTCCTGGCTGTGATCAGAGATGTGTGTCGTAGTATCTTTCTTAAGCGATGTGAGAAAATAGGTGCCAAATTCATAGCGAACCGACAGCTGAAAATGCATGAGAAAAGTCACGGCTAAAGAGTTAAAGTCATGGTAAGTACTTCGAGGTAGCTCGATGTACCACTTGGCTGCAGCACCCATGAGGGTTCGTTGGAAAAGACGGAGACGAATGGAACCGTCAACATACGAGTTCGACAAGCACCGGAGGTGATATGTCATCACATGGGCCTGAGGATCTTCTTTAGCTTTCCTGTCGAATTTTAGACAATCTCTTGGTATCTTGGACGGAACCGAAGGCCGGTATGGAAAATGAAGGATTGGATCATTCGTAAGGAGAGATACATCTGGAAAATCGAGTGTAGCTAAGAATGGCAATTGGGTGTTAAAAGGCATGGGAGGTTGATAAGCGAGTTCGAACGGAGGAGCCCATCCCTACTGGTAAGGATTTTAGCCCCATAGTGGGGGATTTTGGCCATATGGCATCTGAGGCTGCCCCCATTACGGATTACCTTGACCATAGGGAGGATTTTGAGCTTGAATACCTTGGAACTTTCGGGCCATAGGTTGCTAATAAGCAACATACGGGTTAAAATACTGTTGAGTTGTTGACCTTGGACATATGGATATTGGACCTGTTGTCCTTGAACATACGGGTGATGAACCTGTTGCCCCTGAACAAGAGGATTTTGAACTTGTTGTCCTTGGGCATAAGGTTGATACACCTGTTTCCATTATACATAGGGATTTTGTACCTGATTCCCTTGGCCAGTAGGATTCTGAGCCTGTTGACCTAGGACATTAGGATTTTGAGCCTGTTGCTGCAGGACTTGACCTTGACCCTGCCCTTGCAAGGGTTGACCCTGCTGATATGTATATAAGGGTTATTGTTGCCCTGGTTGATTTTGTTGTTGCAAGGGTTGACCTTCAGGTTGTAAAATTTGTCCTTGAGGCTGTAGAGGTTGACCCTGCAAGGACATGGACTAGGATGTGTGCGGAGCATATTGCATTTTTTGTTGTACGGTTTGCTACAATTGTTGCAAGGGTTGACCTTGCGATTGTTGCAATTGACCTTGTTGCGGGATCATTTTCCCTTGCAGTTGCACCGAGAGCCCTTGTTGTACAGAGGTTGCCCTTGCGGTAACAAAGGTTACCCTTGTTGTTGTAGAGGTTGTCCTTACTATTGCAAGGGTACTTGAATAGTGCCCAGGAAATTTCTAAATTGAATCTGTCCATATCCAGGCTGAATGTATTGCCTAGATTGGAGGGTGTAAGGTTTATTTACCATTCCTTGAGAACAGTATGGAACATAAGGAGTTTTGTATTGGACCTGAGCCCCATAGGGCTACTAATATTGAACATTGCTCGATCCAAACAGACCATCGAGATTTTGAACCTGTTGGTATTCGACATTGCTTGATCTAGTAGGATCAACAAGGTTGTGAATAATACCAGAGGAAGGTTGGTTCATACCAAGCATGTGAGCTTGCGAGCCACTCACATTGGTGGCACCTGACACCATAGAAACATTCAGGTTTTCCCCCCCAGGTGGTGGCACAACCTGGCCACTAACTAGAGGGATGGAAGAACTAACAGAGACATTCTTTGAGACTGTCAATTGTGCCTAACATGTAACTGGGATTGATGATACAAGGGTATTCAAAATGGTGGGTTGCACCGAGACTGAGGTGACAGCCTATTGGGAATTCGTGTTTGCAACAAACAGACTTGGCATAGGCATGGTGCGTGACACCCAAACAGGGTTATGGTAAAGTGATGAGGCACTAGGTGTACCTGAAACCAACTGTGCCAAAGACACATAGTTGGGTGGAAAACTGGAGGGAATACCCACTGAATAGGGGAAACCCTCAAGAGGAAAAGTCAGCTCTTACCCCTCAACAGTGTGTGGAGTAGAAACTTCAGACTCTTCTAGAGAGGTGACTGGAGCATCACCTTCGGGTTCCATGTCTAGAAACAAACGACGACGAATGGTCAAAGAAGTATGAGGGGATGGTTCCAAAGGAACACCCGGCTGGTCATACGAACTATAAGGACACTGTGGTGATATCAGAACAAGGTCAAACAGAGGATTTAGAGGATAGATAACTAGTCTAAGTTGATCATCACTATTCGGCGAGTCCTCAGGAGTTTGAATGAGATTGTCCAGAGATTTCGGCCAAGATCAGTAGATGACCCAGTATCGAAAGTAGGTGGAGGGCAAGATGACAAAGGTTGAATACTTAAAACAATTATGAGTTCAACACCTTGGTCCTCGGTTGACTCTGGTAACTAAAGAAACGACTCCTCAGACAATCTTTCAGATGGAGGATAGGAAGAGGAACTCGGTCAACCAGTTGGTTCAGCCACGATGACCTTGTCTTAGTCAACAGAAAAAATTAACTTCAAGGATTTAAAATGTTATTTAAGGGAAACTCACGATTTGGTCTTAGAGAAGACTAATAGGGTGTTATTGGATCATGGGAAATCAATTATTAAGACACATAAAAGAGTGGTGATCTTTCATTTTTTAAGAGTCGAGAAGGAAACAAAGATGACTCTCTCATTTTCGATTGGAAACGAGCTCGAAAGGACAAGTGCTCGAATGATAAAAATTTTAATGAGTCAAAAATATCAAATGACTACTCTAGATGATCTAGGTAAACATGATTACCAGGCAACTGTGAACTACATAATAGCTCTCGGTGAACCGAGAAGTACGAGCAAGCAATCTCCCCAAATGATGTGTTCGGTGTATCACGTTTGCAAGGCGGCCAACTTGGCTTCCTAAGGATAAAGGATTGCAGCCTAGAGGGGTCACCTATTATATACTTGACGATACAGGGAGAACAAATCCTTACTAACAATGTCTAATGCCAAAGCTAACGACAAATGCTAGGTTTAAAGACGTCGGGACACGTCTCTAACCTAGAACTTCTAGATATGATTGTTAAATGTCAAATGCGCTTTACGTTAATTGAACTTATTTTAAAGTTTATCTTGAGTTATGTTTTAGTTTTCAGGTCTTAGCGATGCGACTCGAAAAACCTTAAATGCAACTAAATGTGACAAGACCCTTTCAATTCGATGAAAATCCTACACTAGAGAGGGTAGAAACTACTCAATCAAATGCAAACAATCAAGCAACTGAAAGTGAAATGACCTTTCACTACCTTACTTTTTCGAAAAATAAACCAATGAAAAATGCATTCCAATTCCTAATTTCCTAACAAGCACATATCTAATAGTCCTTTCAAAAATAGAAGAGTTATTTTACTTTTCCAAATGCCAATGTAATTCTAGTCTTCCAATGATGCAAGTTATCATAGCACAATGATGCAACAAACTAGAATTTCATATTTTTTCATGAAACAACGAAATAAACTTTTCACATACAATTCTTCAATGAAAAAGTTTTCAAGACAATAAGCCCTTCAAGTAGATGAAAACATGAAAAGAGAAGCTCATTCAGACTAATGAACACCGACTTTACCAACAACACGACAAGCAACATGATCCTTGCCGGAAAAGAAACATTTAGACAAGCAAACGAAAACTTTCTAGACTTGTGCAATAGAGGTAAAAGTCATAAAAGGACTAAAAACAAAATGCAAAGAGTAAGCACACCTACAACCTGACTCACTGAGTTCACAAACAACTGAACATACGACAATCTAGATGCCCTATTGTCGCTGACCACCCAATGGCTCAAGAAATCAAGCAGGAAGAGGATAAACCAAAAAGCAAACAAAACCAAATGAAAAGCGGTTTTCTAGTCAGGGAGAAAACAATCCAAAAGGCTTATGAGGTTAAAATCATAAGAGTAGAACACACAGGCCAAGATTGGGGTCAAACCCTAATCTTCACTTATAGGCATCGACGCGACTACCTAACTGACAACAAGCACCATAGGCTAGTCGGCGCGACTGTTCCTCAGCATATCGTGCTGATTAGCGCGACTATCAGTGGATTAAGTGCGCTGATCGAGGAAGCTAAGAAAAAAAAATAAAACAATTTTTGAAACGGAGACTAGATCTGCTACTATGAATTTTAAACTCAGGCCAGTTAGTAGGAGAAAAGAAATAGAACCAAAGGGAAAAGGTGGAACTAGAAAAGTTCTCACGAAATCATGAAATCCAAAACAAACAAAAGGATTGGTTCCCCAGGGGAGTCACCAATTTGTGGTGAAGTAAAATTTTAAGTGCGGACACAAACAAATTCCTCTATCTCGATAATGGGTCTAGCTACAATTGATACATTCTATGGAAGATTTCCTTAGTTTAGAACCAATTAAGAGGGCCTACCTCTTAGTACGCTTATCCCATTTGATGATGTCCTTGCTTGCTCGCTCTAGCTATCTCTCGCTTCCTTCTTCAAGCCCCTGAAGCAAGAAAACGATAGTAGACAACAACTGTGATAACATAAAAGTTGTAATTCAACCTACTTAACAAGTCAAGAAAAATTAATCCATGAATATGTAAGATGAAAAAACATGTAGGAAATAAATCGATAGTTGCATATATATTGATATCAAGAAGAGATTACAACCATTGTCATGACGTTGCTGTCCTCCTCTGACAAGACCAGGTTCCCACACACTTCTACTCACATCCCATGATGGCCTCAATCAAAAATACTTTTAAGGCTCTTCCCTTTAGGCTTCACTCCAAACCAAATCACACTTCTCCCTCACACAACTAGAGAGCTACAACTATGAATATCTTGTTGTTTACTCCAAACCAAAATAGCACTAGCACACCAACATCAACACTAGCTTGTGCTTGGGAAGAAGGGAGGTTTATATAGGAAAAATGGATGAGAGATGGATCCACTCCTCATGGGAGAAGGTATTATCCTTTGACGTAGTTCCATCATTATAGGGGAAAGGAGCCCAAACTGGCATCCTCGACCCCATCTGGCCAAACCATTTACCAGACTTCCATTACGAAGCTTCTAGAACTAGAAGCTTTGGCTCTTAATTTAAAAAAAAAATCCATAACAGGACCAGTGCAACTGGAACACAGCTTAGTTGCTCTGGTCGGCGCTAGTGATAGTGCTAATATCTACACATCTATGTGGGGGAGACAAAGGTCATCAGCACTGGTCTTGTAAACTGAGCAAAATAGAAGTTTTAGGGGAAATGGTGCAAAACGGAATTGATCTGCTCATGAAGAAGGACATAATGGGAGTTTATTCATGAAGGAAAATCATGTGGGGTTCATTGTAGAGGTCCTCCAGGATCAAGGAATGGGGAGTATAAGGACAGTGACAAAATGTTGTGTAACAGGCTACAAGTTGCCTTTCTCTTCCCATGCAATCACCGACTGTGTAGACCAGAGTCTAGTTGTTGAGATGTGCATTCTGCTTTACAGACATCTCTACCAAGGCTATCATTGATGCTACTCCATAAACTGGGCATATTTGATATGCTCCCCCTAAACATATATTGTCTCTTATTTTTCCTTCCAGTTTTGGACACCTTATGGTTGTTGGCTTAGCACTCTCTCCACTAATTCATCTTTTGTATCAAAAAGATTGATACCCATTAAACTGCTCATGGTATTGATGTTGTTGAAATACCAAATGATGATGCATTTCATCTTGTTATTCTTCACTATTGTTGCTTCCGAGACTGTGCTCACATTATTTTAGCACCTCCACTTATCCCCTTGAGATCATTCTTATACACTAGGGACTCCTTCTTATACCAATCTCACCAAAGGAAATGATACAAATGAAACAATGTACCAGGAAAACTCTAAATATTTATTTTCTCAAAAATGGATGTCCATTTGCACACATGGTTACTCAGCATGAGCCCAACACAACTAATTGACATAGTGATACCAATTGAGGGTTATGGGACATGGAAATATTGCACAAATTATGTTTCATGAACACAAGAATGCTATGCATAATAAAGCTTACAACTTAAAATGAAATAAGGGTATTTCACCAAACATGCAAACCTTTCATTTGCTCATCAATCTCCCTTCCTGAGGCTACCCATTCTTGCCTACTATTTTTTATCAAAGCAGTTCCCCATAAGCCAATGCTCTTTGATCTCCTCCAACAACATTCTTTCATCTACGTGGGGATTGATCCTGTGGACCTAACTTGACTGTGAGATTATTCTCATTCCACACTTCCACTGCAACCCATCTTCTTCCCACAACATAAGATATTGTTGTGTACTCCTCTGTTTCTTCTTCTTGGCTTCCTGAATCTGACTTATTTAGCCTCCCTTAAGGCTCTTCTCTTCCTTTACTGAAGAGAAACATAGGATCTACTCCCCCTAAGCATATGATCTTCCTTCTTCCTACAAACCTTCAAAGGCAAAGTTTTGATAGAAGAATTACCATCTTGCTTCTTCTTTTCCCATGTTTGGGTCTTCTCTTGACTACTCATGAATAGAGGAAACTTCTTTTTCACTTCCTCTTTCTTCATCCAAATCCACTTAAAGCCTCTCTACATTATAGAGGGGTCTAATACAAGAGTAGGAGGATCATTCTTTTGATTTCTTCCTCCTCTATTCACGTTTCTCTATTGACATGGAGTATTGAAGACATATGTGTATCTCTAAACTCCAATCTTTCTCCTTGTCTTCAAATGCCAAGTTGTTTCATTCGCATGCATATGTTGAGAAACATTCTATTTCTTCTCATTTCTGCAGTCAACTCTCATGTGCCTGAGATTGCCACAATTGCAGTATTCAACATGGCTTAAGGTTGGGGCAAAGGAGTTACCTTTCTTGACAACATTCTTGCCAAAATTCCTATCATGGCCAACATGCCTTCTCCTAGAATTTTTGTGCATTCTTGGGTTGCTACTACCCAGCACATATTGTTTCCTTGCATAACATCTACAGTCTATGGCTTTATGTCCAAAATTATTACAAGAAAAACAATACCCATAAAAAGGATTTTGTTGACAGACGTTACCTTTTCTTTGAGATCTCTGTCTTTGAGAAGGATCTTCATGTGCATTCTATGACATCTTGCATTGTTATCAAGCACTCTTCTTTGCAACTACCTTGCCCTCTTCTGATGCACTTCTTGTTGTTGCTTCTTAGCCTTTTCTTGTTGCCTTTTATTCTCTTGTTTCTGCTGCTTTCTATGTTGTTGTTGGTGTCCAACAACCTTTCATTCTTTTTTGTTGTTGGAATCTTCGACTCCCTTTACCTAGGAAGTTTACCCTTCATCCTTTACCATCTTGGAGCTTGGTTTTTATTTGAAACCCAAACCAACCTTGATGAGAAGGGATCCTTGCTTAACAATAATCTCATTCAAGGCCTTTGTGCTCCTCTCAAACTTTTGATATTTACTCCAACTCTATTTTTTACTTTTCTAAGTCATGTCTCAATGAGACTACCTCATTTTATAGTCTCCCACAATAATCTTCCTTTTCACTCGGCTGATTGGTTAAAATCTCAGTCAGTCTGCTAGCCTCTTCTTATTGAGCATTTAGTTTAACCATTTTTCTGCTCAACTTCTCATTCTCAAGCTCATAGATTTTCAATTGCTTCTTTTGCTTGATATTTTCCTTTGATAGGTCCTTGATCTTCTTTAGAGTACAGATCAACTTCTTTCTAAAAATTATCCTTTCATTTAGATCATTTTCTTCATTATTAGAGGTGTTAGCTGAGTTACCACAAAGATCTAAGCCCATATTTGTGTCCATGGAGTCTTCCACGATTCTAAGGGTTATCCCTTCTTTATCACTACATGGGGTATTCTCATTCTCTCTTATGGATGAAAACACCATGAATCTCTCTTCTTCCTCTAAGGATTCCTCATTTTCTATTGCTACTAAAGTGGGCCTATCTTCATTACAATTACTAGATGCATGATTATCTCTATCTTCAAGTGATACACATGTACATCTAGATAATGAAGGAATTATCTCTTTGCATTGATCACAAAGAAATAGCATACCTTCTGAGAAGCATGGTCTCTCTTCTGAGACTTCTTCATCATCAATAAGAGTGTCATGAGCAGCAACTTCTCCATGTTCTGGTTCATTGCTAGAGCAAAAGGGCTCCTCAGCCTCTTCTTGAGCCAAATGGCTATCTCCACCATGTAGACATTGCAGTCTATCCAACACTTCCATTGCTAACTCACAATGCCTCACTTTATCATAATTTGGCTTAGACATCCCTTTCATGATGACCTCCTTGGATTTTTCATTATGTTCATCCTTTTCTCCATTCAACACATAGCGCCACATATTAATATCCAAGGCTATTAAATAGTCCACCATTCTGACCTCCCTAACTTCATAGTCAAGCTCATGGTCTGATCTGTTATCACTGAAAATATTTCAAAGGAAAAGGGTAAGGTAAGGGATTTTTTGGCAATCAAATGTTTGGGTGATAAAGATCTCGGGTCAAAAGCAAGTTGTTTCAAATAATTCAGCAGTTTCGTAGCACGCTACGAAACTGCTGTGGGTGATGATATTGTCCAAAGTCACAAAGTTTGGGTGGATACTATTGGCCTTAATCCTGATGTTATCAATATTCCATTTCAACCTATGGTATCTCTGTTGAAAGGGCTTCCTAAGTAGCAAGGACCAGAAGAGCAAGATAGTAGATGGTTTGAACCTGTTCAATGGAAGAACTTTTCACATGTCAGCAGTGCTCCTGTAGAGAACAGTGAAACACTCTAGTAGACCTTATGAGTGAAACAGTCCAATCTAAATTGAACCAGTTTTGAATATGAGCGGAATTTTCAAAAGTGAATGTTTACAAGTATGCACGGACATCAGCTGAAGCTATTAAAGATTCACCAGGTCAAGACAGGTGGACATAATAGTTACGAATCTTATTTTAGATTTTTATCATAAAGTGAGTATATTTACCACACTTCAGGATATCTGGAACAGTTTGCAATAATTTTGGCTTTCACACAGGTAAATGGTGGACAGCACATTCAAGACAGTCGAAGTTTGGTATTGAAACTGTGATTTTCGGAACAACTCAGCGTTTTCGCAGCGCGCTACGAAACCCTTGTAGCAGCCTGTTTTAACAGAGAAAAACTGTTTTTACTAGTCAACTTACAGAAACTTTCCTGAGCAGCTGAGAACTCCATTTTGAAAACTGAAAGAGGTTTTTCTTCCTAACATGCTGCACTACAAAAACCTCTTTCCGTTTATTCAAATTCATTCTGAGGTGGGAGGAATTTGTGGTTGAACTTGCGCTACAAAACTGTTGTAAGTGCAGTTTTTCACAAACAGACTTTTCCTGTTTATCACCTATTTTTCAAAGACTTATTTTGGGCGGTAGGAACAATGTTTCAAAAACCCGAGTGAGGTTTTTGTTCAGCATGGACTGATTCAAAAAATCCTCCTTTAGTTTCCTCAAATTCATTCTGAGCTGGGAGAAACGGGTGACCAAAGTTGCACTACGAAACTGCGAAACTGCTGTAGGTGCTATTTTATGAGAAAAATGAGCAGTTTAATGGTGAGGTCAGCAGATTTTTGAAGGAAACGCCTAAGAAACATAAAGGAGACCACATAAGGCTAGAAGAACCATTCAGATAATGACAAGTGTGCATTCTCCATAAAGGTGAAATATTTTTTCTTAAGTTATAGCTTTAATAAAGGTACTTTATTACTGGTGGTTAGGGTTTGGTTGGAGATGCATACGAGGATTTGGGCTTATACACCTGTTCAATCAACAAGGCTTCCAGCATATTTGGGAATATGGTGATGCTCATCAATTTTGGGGTATTAAAGAGCTGGGAACATGTTGCTTGACTTTCGAAGGATAATGGGAGACAAGGACCAGAAAAACAAGGGTTTGTTCTTATGATCAATGAACCATCAGCACGTTCAGCATCCAATACTAATCGTGTTCCTTGCATCCTTATCTCAGCTATCACAACCAAAACTAAAGGAGACAGCTGTCAAATATTTAGAAAAGAATCATGTAACGAGGAGAATAGAATTAGAGTTTAAGTTGGATTAGGACTCTTTGTAATTACAGCTTAATACTTAGTGTGTTTAATGAGTATGTTAAAAATAGATAGGGATAGTTAATGACAGTCATCGAGCTCCCCTCATGCTGGAGGAGGAGGCTCAAAGTAGTTAAGAATGTTTTTCTATATATAGATGAAACTCTTATGTAACAGGGGTTGGATGTTTATGCAAAAAACAGAGTTTATATTGGCTGTTGTAAAAGACTTTTTACAGTAATAGAAAGACTACTTTTTCTTCTCAAGATTCATACTTTGTTCAAATGCTCAAGATCTATGTGGTTTTTCCTTCATGTTTTACAACTCTATAGGTATACAATCACTCTGAATTCACCTAGTGCTCATACTTCCTATGTATACTTATGAGTTGAGGTTCTTTGAGAAATGTCCTTCATGTTTTACAGCTCTATAGGTATACAATCACTCTTAATTCACCTAGTGCTCAGACTTCCTGTGTATACTTATGAGTTGAGGTTCTTTGAGAAATGTTTTGAGTGTTTAAACATTACATGCCTTGACTTCCATGATTGAGTAGTTGATAGTTTACTGAAATGGTTTTTGACTCCATGAGCCCAATGGAAGAAATGTTATGTTGTATGTCCAACCATCATGTTTATTTAAGTTCTCATTACAAGAGTTAGCCCTCTTAGTGTTTAAAGATAAAT
>APFE031588711.1:18212-70210 GCA_000404065.3 Pinus taeda
GAAGACTTAACAAAAGCAGTGCCCAGAAATTATGTCAAGGAACATTATGCTCTTCTTCTCACCTGCATACAGAAATAATTGACCTGTGAAGGAAGGTACAATAAGGTCTATTCTTACCATTTTAAACTGCTTTTGCATTTCACTGGGAAAGTCTCCATAGACATTCCTTTTTATTTGTTTCGCATTTTGAGTAAGATGTGTGATAAGGTGCAGCTGAGGAAAGAGGACTGTGAAACCTCTTTGTTTCATCATGGTTTGATAAAGTTGCTAGTTTTAGATGGCCTCCAAAAGATAGGCAGAGACTGGAATTCGTTTATTTTCATGGCTGGATTCCAAAGCAAGACTGGCCTTACTCCACAACCATCCAGAGAATTCACCATAGATGAGCTTCAAAAGGAAGTAAGAGCTAAAAAGCAAACCAAGTCACAGCTAAGAAAACCAGTGAAGCCACTAATCATTCAAGAACAACCTCAACAATCAACAAAGGAAAAAACTCAGGGTAAGAAGATTGTACCTGAAAAAGGCAAATCTGAAGCAGTCTCAAGGGTAAGGACAAGAAGCCAAATGAATAAGGAAAAAGGTAAAGCTATAGCTGTTGAAGAGAGCCCAGTGTCTAAGGCAAGCTTGAATGATTTATTACATGCCATTGAATTAGAGCAGTCTAAACCAGTTCAAATTGATTTGACACAGTCACCGCAAGAAAGCATTAAGAAAACCAAGGCCTCAAAAAGGCTTAAATTTGATGAGCCAGCTCACGAATTTATTTTTAAACCTAGAAGACCTATGACAAGAAAATTCCAGCAAGCACAAGAAGCACTGCCCAGAACAGAGGAAACAGGGGAAGGGACACAACCTTGGCAAAAGAGCAGCACAGGCGAAACAGTCATCACATCTCAAGGAGATTATGTAGCAGCCATGAAGAGCCAAATAGAAGCAGCTGAAGATGAGATTAACCAACTGCAGAAAGCTGCTAGAGACCTGAAGGCACAGCTACGCCAGTTACCTACTAAATGAATTTTCTTTTCAGGAAAGGTTTTGTTTCCAAATTTTTGTCAAATTTGCTTAGTATTATTGTTTTGAAGACATGTAAATCCCTGCTATACATATGAAAAATAAAAGGGAGTTTTTGGCAATCAAATGTTTGGGTGATAAAGATCTCGGGTCAAAAGCAAGCTGTTTCAAATAATTCAGCAGTTTCGTAGCGCACTACGAAACTGCTGTAGGTGATGATATTGTCCAATGTCACAAAGTTTGGGTGGATACTATTGGCCTTAATCCTGATGTTATCAATATGTCATTTCAACCTGTGGTATCTCTGTTGGAAGGGCTTCCTAGTAGCAAGGACCAGAAGAGCAAGATAGTAGATGGTTTGAACCTGTTCAATGGAAGAACTTTTCACATGTCAGCAGTGCTCCTGTAGAGAACAGTGAAACACTCTAGTAGACCTTATGAGTGAAACAGTCCAATCTAAATTGACCAGTTTTGAATATGAGCGAGAATTTTCAAAAGTGAATGTTTACAAGGTATGCATGACATCAGCTGAAGCTATTAAGATTCAACCAGGTCAAGACAGGTGGACATAATAGGCTTACGAATCTTATTTTAGATTTTTTAAAGTGAGTATATTTACCACACTTCAGGATATCTGGAACAGTTTGCAAGAATTTTGGCTTTCACACAGGTAAATGGTGGACAGCACATTCAAGACAGTCGAAGTTTGGTATTGAAACTGTGATTTTCGGAACAACTCAGCGTTTTCGCAGTGCGCTACGAAACCCCTGTAGCAGCCTGTTTTAACAGAGAAAAACTGTTTTTACTAGTCAACTTACAGAAACTTTCCTGAGCAGCTGAGAACTCCATTTTGAAAACTGAAAGAGGTTTTTCTTCCTAACATGCTGCACTACAAAAACCTCTTTCAGTTTATTCAAATTCATTCTGAGGTGGGAGGAATTTGTGGTTGAACTTGCGCTACAAAACTGCTGTAAGTGCAGTTTTTCACAAACAGACTTTTCCTGTTTATCACCTATTTTTCAAAGACTTATTTTGGGCGGTAGGAACAATGTTTCAAAAAACCGAGAGAGGTTTTTGTTCAGCATGGACTGATTCAAAAAAGCCTCCTTCAGTTTCCTCAAATTCATTCTGAGCTGGGAGAAACGGGTGACCAAAGTTGCACTACGAAACTGCGAAACTGCTGTAGGTGCTGTTTTATGAGAAAAATGAGCAGTTTAATGGTGAGGTCAGCAGATTTTTGAAGGAAACGCCTAAGAAACATAAAGGAGACCACATAAGGCTAGCAGAACCATTCAGATAATGACAAGTGTGCATTCTCCATAAAGGTGAAATATTTTGTCTTAAGTTATAGCTTTAATAAAGGTACTTTATTACTGGTGGTTAGGGTTTGGTTGGAGATGCATACGAGGATTTGGGCTTGTACACCTGTTCAATCAACAAGGCTTCCAGAATATTTGGGAATATGGTGATGCTCATCAATTTTTGGGTATTAAAGAGCTGGGAACATGTTGCTTAACTTTCGAAGGATAATGGGAGACAAGGACCGGAAAAACAGGGGTTTGTTCTTATGATCAATGAACCATCAGCACATTCAGCATCCAATACTAATCGTGTTCCTTGCATCCTTATCTCAGCTATCACGACCAAAACTAAAGGAGACAGTTGTCGAATATTTATAAAAGAATCATGTAATGAGGAGAATAGAATTAGAGTTTAAGTTGGATTAGGAATCTTTGTAATTACAGCTTAATACTTAGTGTGTTTAATGAGTCTGTTAAAAATAGATAGGGATAGTTAATGACAGTCATCGAGCTCCCCTCATGCTGGAGGAGGAGGCTCAAAGTAGTTAAGAATGTTTTTCTATATATAGATGAAACTCTGATGTAGCAGGGGTTGGATGATTATGCAAAAAACAGAGTTTATATTGGCTGTTGTAAAAGACTTTTTACAGTAATAGAAAGACTACTTTTTCTTCTCAAGATTCATACTTTGTTCAAATGCTCAAGATCTATGTGGTTTTTCCTTCATGTTTTACAGCTATATAGGTATACAATCACTCTGAATTCACCTAGTGCTCAGACTTCTTGTGTATACTTATGAGTTGACGTTCTTTGAGAAATGTCCTTCATGTTTTACAGCTCTATAGGTATACAATCACTCTGAATTCACCTAGTGCTCAGACTTCCTGTGTATACTTATGAGTTGAGGTTCTTTGAGAAATGTTTTGAGTGTTTAAACATTACATGCCTTGACTTCCATGATTGAGTAGTTGATAGTTTACTGAAATGGTGTTTGACTCCATGAGCCCAATGGAAGAAATGTTATGTTGTATGTCCAACCATCATGTTTATTTAAGTTCTCATTACAAGAGTTAGCCCTCTCAGTGTTTAAAGATAAATCAGTAGTTTATTTTGAGAGAGCCCTCTCAGGTTAGGGAGGCTAATCCTTAGCCAAGAGTCTGGTCTGAAATAGTTACATAGAGTCTAACTGATTAGCAGCCATCAGTACATGATTTTGTGATAACATGATCCATTTAAAAATGGAACTCCTTTTATTGTTAGCCTAGCTGGATTAGCCAATGTTTCCCTTTGATCTACCTTATAGCGATTAAGTTATTCCTAAAGAAACTTGGCTTTGATACCAATTATTGGAAACAAATGATAATAATGAGAGGATGGGTGAATCATTTTTAAGGCTAATTTTAAAATTTTATGCCTATTTATTGTTCTTATTCAATCTTGGCACCCATCCATATAATCATCAACAATATGTAATATGGTAGAAACATGAAATCAACATACAAGTATACACACCATGAGTATCATACACATGAGACACGAGGTTTTTCACATGGAAACCCTTTTTAGAAAAAACCACCAAGCTTGTTGTTGTTATTGATGTAAAATAAGACAACCTACTCTATTAGATCAATATTTTTTGTCATCACCCACTCACAGGAAGCACCGACTCCCTTTGATTGTTTTCTAGCACCGACTAGCAGTAAGTACCAACCCCCTTTGTTTGTAGACATCTGTCCAACTTACCAGAAGCACCATGTGAAGCACCGGCCTCAAAAATTTGTTGCAAGCACCAACTTGCAAGAGGAACCAACCCCCAAGCCTTCTCAAGCACCCACTAGAGAATGGAAGTACCAACTTCCTGTATGTAGGCACAAACCCACACTCAAATAATAACTTAATGTTCTATGTAATTTGGCAGCCACTTCTCCTAATAACAGCTTTGTTCGCGACTATCTTTGCTCACTCTACACACTCTACAATATCCCATTGATCTGCTTAACAATAGTCACTTATCATAACCCATGCAGCTATGTTATCTTATCTTCATTATCAGTCCCTCAGCTCTCAGCCTTTTTATCTCCATAGCACACACACATCTCTCGGCCTCTTTCTCTCCACAACGCACACTCGACCTTTCTCACAGCACAGGCAACTTCTGCCTTTAATCACAACGTACATGCACTTCAACCTTTTCTCACAGCACATAGGCACTTCAGCCTTTACTCACAATGCATAGGCACTTCAACCTTTTCTCACAGCACATAGGCACTTCAACCTTTACTCATAGTGCACAGGAAACTTCAGGCTTTCTCACACAATGCAGCTCTCGGGGTCTCTTACCTCTGCATAGGCACTCTCCTCCTCTCTCTACATAACAGACTCTCTCTCAGCCTTACATTATTGTGTACTAACACGGAGCTTTTTTCTTAGCTTGTTGGAAACTATGTTTCTTCCCCCCATTGCTCATCTAAGCTCCTGGGTTTTCTTCCTCTGTTGCCTCCCCAATCGATGTTGCCACACTGTCCTATGTTCACACTATGCACTGTACCTTTTCATGGCTCTTCCATGTTGGTATTGTATATGAATTGGTAACTTCCACTGCATTAACCATGAGAATGGGCACTTTGACTATTTTCTCCATACCGAGAGTTAATTCTCAGTCCACCTGCACACTCCACCAGGGACAGTCCTCTCTATGAACAGATCTCCTATCACTGAAGCTCTCCATGCTGAGAAATTAATTCTTAGATGACCCGCACACTCCTTCGTGAATCCCATACATTCATTTACTCACTAAAACGTGCATCAGAGCATAGAGATAACTTGTCTCACCTCAAATCAGACCCAAAACTCTCTCCTTAAGATCGTGGTCCTTTTTGTCTTGAACCAGCTATCTCTGATAGTCACCATTTACTGTTGAGACCAACTCCTCTACACTCATTTACTCTCCAGCTACCGACTCATCCAACCTTCAATACTCCTTTATGTTGCTATATTGGAGCTTTTACACCACAGTGCAATATCAAAGCCCAAACATCTCATAACTCTATTAAGAAGATGGTACAATATTTCAATATTTTAATTGGCCTCTAGCCCCTTCTTCTTAGCTCCTTATCACATTTCTTACCATAGGACCGAGGGTCATGACCTACCACTTAGCCTTGAGGTGTTAGAGCATTTAGACTCCTGTCAGGGGCCATTCTCCCTTTGTTAACAACTCTCCACCCTTGTTTCTCTAAGTTCTTCTAGACCATGTGCTTGTCCAAATATCGGAGCCCCTCTATATAAAAACTTTTTAATAACCAACTATTATAAAGTTCTGATATCCTCAGTCCTCTCATCGTTGACTTCCGATATGACGTCATCACTACCACATGGAATTTCCTGAGTGGTGACACGTGTCACCTAGATATGGCCCATTAGGCCCCCTCAAAATGCCAAAACAGCCTGCCACGTGCCCTTCTATACCACAACGTCATGCTGACACTAGCTGCCACCTATCTCTTATCGAAGCCAACTAGATGCTGCCATGTGTTCTTATCGGGACTAATCATATGCCACCATGTGTCCTCCTAGAGGAGAGAGAAAAGGGCTTCCCAACTTTGGTTTTGTGATGAATTCCTTTGTTAATTCTCTTTTGGCATTCCCAGTGGCTTTTAATGTTGTCATTGCTTCACCCATATCGCAACTTTGTAAAGGGCTCACACAAAGAAGTTTCGATTCTTCGATTTCCAATATGTCGATAGTTGGTCCGTTGATCTCTGATCCGTCGATGCACTAACCTATGATTGTTGATGCACCAATATGCAATGCTTTGATGTTGCGATGTGCTGGTTTTCCCAACCTATGATATGTGATCGACGATGTGGCTAATCTTCGGTATGCAATCACCGATATCTTTAGAGATTTTATGTTGCAATCAGTGATTTTCCTGATCTTCGATATGCGATCATCGATAATGTTGATATGAAGACATCTTGATCTATAATTTCCAATATGCTATAATGTCGATCTCTGATATGTCGATATTATTTCCTACCTAAGGCTTCAAATCCCTGAACTTCAACAAGCCATAACTTTTGATCCATGAGTCCACTATTGGACTTACACATATCCTTGCAAATCTTGTTTGAAGCACTATCCAATGGGGAGGGTCTGATGTAGGATTTGAGTCTATCTTCTACCTATAATATGGCTCCAAACTCTCTACCACCATTCTGCTCCTTGAATCTTCAGATAGCTGAACTCACAACCACCAAGGTGATCCTTTGCATGAAGCATGCATCTATGATGGACTTCCGTCTGATCCATCATTGTAATCATCATTTTCTGGATTCTTCAGTAAGCCTTCTACTGTTATGATTCTCTATAAGAATCTTGCAGCTACCTTGAGATTCCATCTTGACCAGCACAGTAGTTCAACCTTTTATGGCTTTTCCACTAATCATGTTGTTATGATGACTCTCTACTTAAATCTTGCAGCTATCATAGGAATCCTTCTAAGCCATGAACAACCATGGGATTCCTCCTGGGCCATAACTTCCAAAATCTGTTGTGACAAGCATCTAAGCTAGTCTGGTTGACATCAATGTCAACACTCTTGCTAACAGTTAGGAAATGCCAATTGTCCAACACATCTCCCCAGCATGACTATTGACATCAATGCCAACATACTTGCATATGCCTTCACTAGGCCATTGACCATCCAGATAATGATAACTGTCCAAATATTACACCAAAGGTGTCCTCTCTATGGCATTGGTTGGGAAAACATTGTTCACCGCAACCAATCCTCGGGCTCCATTTTCGTCCTCCTCCATCCCGTCAAAATTTGACATGTGGAAAGAGGAAAGTCACCATCGGGCAAGCTACTGCTACTGCAAATACCTCAGACAGGACAACATTAGACACCCTTTGGAACCATTGCATTATCACCACTGTCGTGCAAATAACCGAGACCAAAACCGCATCTCCTCTCGTATGATTTTTCCGTTTCTCCTAGCACCTGACGACTGCGCCATGGCCTGCTGCACTGTAATTTCAAATATTTCAGATATCAAGGTTCCAATATGTCGAAGATCAAGAATGCCTAATCTGTCCAAGAATAAAAAAATCCCTAAGAAAATAAAAAAAGTAATGATACTCAAAGCTCATTGTAACAGGCAGTCTCAAGTGCATGGTACATTATGAGAAAATGCTTAGACAAATGCATATTGATGAATTTGCTTCTTGGTTTTCTGTAATAGTATTGTTTGGCTCTGAACAGACAAAAATAAAATTATATGCAAGCATTAATTTCTGACCCAGTTTAATTGGACTGAAACCAATCTCTCACTAACTACTGTGAGCCGAGGACTGAAGGAATTGTCTTAGTAGAGGCCGGGTAGGATTTTTGGGGAATTTTAAAATAAAATCAGGTTGAACCTTGGAAAGATAAATGAGAGACCCAACCAACTAGATTCCAACTCCTTTTGGCCATATGAGCATCCCCTTTGCTATTGTATTGGAGCTTCAAAATATTCCTACTTTATTTTGTTAATGTGGAAAAAAGGAAAATAAGCCAATGGTGTAAACCAACCAACCATATCAACCATTAATCATCCTTGTTCAAATATAATTTATTAAGTTCATTCCCAACTAAATTGAATTGAGTTGTGCTCTGCAAGGGATATGGCAAGTTGTTAGACGTTGTACAGTTTGTAAGTGATTGAAGAGAGTGGGTGCACAGACCCAGTAAGTTGTTTGTTACTCAACAGAAGCTCCTCAAATCCCTCTGCATTAGCAAATCCCTCAAGGATTTCACCAAGAAAATTATTGGAATGAAACCAAACCTAAGTTAGGGTTGTAATACCTACAAGCACATTCAGAACAACACTCAACTGGGAGGTGCATTGCTAACTATTAGCAATGAATATCTAAAAATTTGTGTCACTGAGGTTACTAGGAATAGTCCCCCCTAGATAATAGATAATTATAGGGAAAATTGAGGACCTACAAGCTTCTCAAACTCCCCAAAAATGAGGGAATTTCCCTCTTAAGGCTAGTGTTATAGAGTGACAAGTTGGTGAGTTTTTGGGAACCCAATATATCATTACACAAGCTCCAAATAGTGGATATTTTCAACATATTGTTGTTTAAATATATCCAGCTTAAACGTGTCAAGTTTCTAAAAAAGCCATCCTAAATTCCATTGAATTCATTGTCATTTAGAAAGGCCACTTGCAAATTCGAAAGCCCGTTGAGACTAGGGATCATTCCATTGAATCAATTATGTTGCAGGGACATGGTAGTTAAATATTTGAGTTGGTTGATATTTTCAGGAAGCTTACCTCTCAAACCGAGATTCCGCATCGAAATGCTTGTGACAAAGCCTCCCTGTTATTGTATATGACTCCAGACCTCACAAGCATCATTTCCCTCCTAGTTACTGACAATCTCCTTGTTTTACAAATTGTTGTACAAGGCCTTTAGAATGGCCAATTTCCCAGAATCTATAACGACACTGCATTGACACAAAATGTGAAGCACCAAGAAAATCTTGAGTAGAAGAATCATTATAGGAATGTGGATTCGTTTCAACCAAAAGAGAAAACCCACGACTAGCATATGTCCATCTTAATCACAATAATTCGATTTTCATTGAACATCCCAGGATTGAAATCTCTACAACATATGGTTTCGAGGACTCTTTGAAGTAGAACCTCCTACATAGCGATGCACCATAGCCCACCAGTTGTCAAATGTGGGTGAGGTGGGTGGCCTTCTTTTGTGGAAAGGAATGAGAGCCAATGGCTGCAAGTGCAACTTTGTTTATATTTGGGCAGCAGTGGAATATACATGTGTATAATAGTTAAATATATGTTGTACAACACTTTATTTCTTTTTTTTGTGTTGTATGGGCTTAATTCCGCATACCTATAGCAGGAAATCCCTATAACATATGGCCTTGTCTCTAGTCTCTTCAATTTATTTGGTAATTTGAAACAAATTTAAATATGGTTGATTGTATTCATATTCCATTCCCATCAAAATCGTTGATAGTTTTATTTCTCTTGGAATCATGATTTTCGTCACACCAAAACCCGCAGGTGTTATTAAATGGATGCATTGCCAGAGTTAACGGATCCACGAGAGGTGGTTAAGCCATGTCGCAAAACACACGAGGAGCGTTGGATTGTCCAATGCCTAACAATCTCCCCCATAGCATGAGTCGGGTGTGATTCGAACTCGAGACTTTTGGCTCTGATACTACTTGTTGGAATCATGATTGTCATTATAGAAAAACCTGTAGGTTTTACTAAAAAAACGCATTGCCAGTTTTAACGGATCTACAAGAGGCAGTTAAGCCATGTCGTGAAACACATGGGGAGCGTTGGATTATCCAATACCCAACAATTTCAAAGATTGTTTTGATCATAATGCCACAAATTTAAATCTGGCTTATTGTATTCCATTTCTATCAAAATCATTAAAAGTTTTATTTCAAATATTGTTTTCATCGTAATGCCAATTCTCTTTAATTCGAGATTTAAATATTATTTAATTTAAATTAAAATCTATGAGTCACCTCAAAGTGAGTGGCTACTAGAATGCAATTTTTATGTTTTCTAGAAGTACATCTATTAATGAAGCATTCTATCTGAAAATAGCACAAACAATAATAAAAATAAAAATCATCGAGATAGATAATAGGTTCATGATATATATAATTGGAATATGCTGAAAAACTGAAATAAATCAAATGGAAATTTGCACAGTCCGTATAATTTGAATTCAAGCTCTCACTTCTTTTTTGATGGTTTTGAGTTAATCTCATGATGGTTTTGGGTTCGTCCAACATTTCGTGAGTTTCATACAGATAATCTAAAATAGCAGCCATGATACAAAATTTTGGGAAGGAAATTCTACTATGAGAAAACTCCAACCGTCCAAAAGTAAAATTCCACGTGATGATTCCGATAGAAATTGAGCTGCGTAATTTCTGAGTCTCTACACCAGCAGGAATTGAGCCTAGCTTGTGAAGATGTGATTATGCAATTTTCTCAATTTCCTATGGTTTGTGTGGATTCAACCTACCAGAATATTCAAACAATCAATCAGTAGAGAGGAAATTGCAATTTGGTCACATGGACCTAACCTACCATGTCATCGTTCATCAATATGCATTAAAAAGAGCCCATTCATTTGTAGTATTTCATTAGAAAGGATTGGTGCGGCATTTAAAATATTGAGATATTATTTTTTATGATCTTAGTCACTAGAATTGGTATGCTTATGCATTTATAATTGGAGTTGTCTATAATGCGATTTTTTGGAAATTCCAGTGATGGAATCCGCCAGAAGAAATGAGGTTAAATCTTGATTTTTAGTAGTTAAAATGGTTTTTTAACTGCATATTTGGATTCAGCACCCTGAAAAACCCCTAACCCTTTGATTGTGCAGAAACTAGCTATCAAACTTGGGATTCCAATAAATTGTTGCCGGATTTTGACCGGAAAAATCTGCCGGAAAGGCTTTCAAAAGGTCTCATTATCAGAATGCCAACCTATTTTTTAAACCTAGGATCTCCGAACAGATGTGTTGAGCTAGAAACGGGTGGAGTGCAAGGATTTTTAGGTTTTGGTGGATAAGGATGATCAAGTTCTTGAAAACTTTAATTACTTATTTTTAATTAAATAGTGCTTTCCCAATCCAATCATGCATGGTTCCTTTAATTAGTTATTTTTAATTAAAAATGTTTTTTTTTAATTAGAAATAAGAATTTTTATATTTAGTTTGGTTTTAAGATGATTTTCTTAAATATTTTATTTCTTCGTATATTTTGCACTTTTAGGGGCAATTTCTAGTTATATATATGGCTTTGTATAGTCATTGCAAATGTGATGACTGAACATATTTGTTGAATTTATCCGACAACCATCTACATATGAGATTAGATATCTATTATTTGTTCGTAAGAAACTTATATGATTTTTTTTTTTTGCTAAGCTTGGCAGAGCCATTTGATTTTCTATTAAACAAAGGCAAATTTACACCACATAAATTGTCTAGGTGGCCTCAACTTGCCCCGAAGGGAAACCAAGTTTGTTAGCCACCTATCCGCATTCTAAGTCATTCAAAAACAGTTAAGTCTTAATATCTCTAGCCAAGATATATATGTCTCTGTTTCATGTCCATACACTAGATATCTATCTAAACTTCTATTTTCATGATAGAAATTAAAAGTTATCTGCATAAAACAAAAGTAGGCATGGGGAAGTACTCTCCCTTCTGCTCCTCCGAGGCAGATTCTACAGGTGTCAAGTCCTTGGCTGATGCCCCAGGCATCTCATTCAGTTCCAGTATGCATGGGATGTGGCGATCAAGTCTATCCAACTTGATGTCTTTCTTATGAAGTTGGAATTGAATTTTATGCAAGTCTTGCTTGTAGCTTAGCATACCTTGGAGTGTCACTGCCATTCCTATAGAAATTTGTTCCATTACTTTGCTCAATAAACTCTTCATCAACCAATAGAGGTATAGAGTTTGTTTGAACTATGTAATTCTTCCTCTGGTGTTGTTCAGTTCTGGGACTAAAGTCCTCCAGTTGTCCATGTCCTCCTCTATCTCACTGCCTTGTTTTATTGCCTCCTCCCACTCTTCTAAAAACTTCTAGATTCCTTCATCCATCCCCTCACGGTAAGCCTCTACCGCTTCAGTGATAAGGTGTTCTACTGACTTCCTGGCCCTGTGAGGCTCCGACATGCTTGGCTCTTTATCCTTCCTGGTTGTCGGGCCTCTCCTTCCTCGTCCTCGTCCTCTCACAGGTTGAGCCATGTCCAGGTTTCCTAAGCCCTGGTGACAACAACATTTTGTTAATCCAAAACAAATCACTGCAGTTTGGTACCTTTCTTGTATTTTTTGACAGTGCCATGAGCCATACCATGTTTCTCCTCTCCCACTTCTCTCTCAGCCTCGGAGCTGGGGTGGTCCAAAGATTGAACCCCACAATGGGGCTAGTCCCAAATTCCTGCTATTGCTCCCCTTCTCAATATCCAACAACTTCTGGTCACAGTCAGGTAAGCCCCCATTCCTATACCAAGTGCGCAAACCCATCCTCCTCCTTAGTGAATTCCAAGAAGGAATTGGGACCCCTTCCCCCTCTACCCAATAAATAATAGCATTGCCTCTTGCTTTCTCCCATTTAGCTTTCCATTCACGGTCTCTGGCTTTGCAATATTCTCTAAAGGAATTCTCGTTAACCCAACACGTTCTTTGTCTGCAGTTGTAAATTCTTCCTCCCATGTACCTTATCGACTGCTCCCCCCTTCCCTCATCTTCCATCTCATTTCCCTCACCCATTTGCCCACTACGGTCAACCTCCCACCGAGCACAGTTTATGGAACCCAGGATTTCCAAACCAGACAGCATAAGGTTATCCCCCCACCGACCATAGGCAATACCCAACTAGCATAGGATATAAATGCAGAACCAGGCAATTGCCACCAATTGCCTGCCCCATTGCCACCAGCAGTTCTCTACCCTCTAGGACATATTCCTATTTACGCCCCTCTCGCACCAGCAAAACCCCAATCATAACATCATTACAGTGGAGGAGCAAGGCCAAAAAACATACCTAAGTTCAATTGCAAGTCATCTTCGAGCTTGGAGTCGCAAGGTTCGTCTCCTTCTCAATCCAGTGCAACACCTCCTTCCGCCACAGGCATAAACTCTAAAAATGCTCTCATTCCTGTCGTGCCTGCATTTACCTCTCACCTCACCTCCTGTCCCGCCACCTTTCCCACCACCCTTGCATGCACTCATGCCAAGGGTTGCCGCACCCATTTCCTTGAGCTTGTGGGAGGCATCAGCACTAATTTCAATTGTCGGCCCACATCTCGATTGAGGGGTAGAAACCTATATAATTTAATATGTATAAAAGGTTATTTTATATTTATAGATATAATTTAATATAGATAATTATTTTTTTGTTTTTATAAAATATAAATATTAATGAATGAGTAATTTTTTATATATAAATATAATTATGCATAAATAATATTATTAATTAAATTATATGTTAGGATTGATTTATGGGAAGGTTTATCCTCATTTCTCATATATACAAACTCTTCAATTTGGCAGTGAAACATGACTTCCCTAGGTCTTGGATGCAGAGCCGTATTGTGCCTATCTTTGAAAGTGGGGATAAAAATGTTCCCTCTAACTACAGGACCATTATGATTAGCCACATTTTAGACAAAATTGTATGGGCTCATTTTGGAAAAGAAGATTAGCCTTTGGCTTGAAATCAATGGTAAAAGAGTTAAAGGGAAAGTTGGTTTTGGAAGACATTACTCAACTATTGATCATCTTGTTACTCTTAGGATCATTGCCTAGGAATGTGGCAATAATAAAATTGATATATTTTATTGCTTTGTTGACTTTAGAAAAGATTTCGACACAGTTCCTCGAGATAAGTTACGGAAATGGTTCCTCTCGAATTGAGAGTTGTTGTGAATAGGCTATACGAGAATGTTATCGCCAAGCTTAAGACCATCGAGGGTTCATCTGAAGAAATAAATTCAATATCAAATTTAAGTAAGGGTGTTCCTTATCCCCTACCATTTTTGGAATCTACATTAATAAGCTAGAAGAGTGCTTAGAAGTTGCAGGTTATGATGGTCCCAAGCTCGCTAGTATGGTCATTACTCTTCTCCTTTACGTTGACAATATCATTCTTCTAGCTAGAAGTCATGATGATCTCGACAAGAAGCTTAGAATCCTCCATGATTACTACTCCAAGATGGACCGTATGATTGTTAATACCAACAAGACTAAAGTCATGATAATTAAATCCAAAAAGATCAACTAAGATAATTTCATTTATGATAGCAATTACTTGGAGAAGGTTTCTTCATACAAATATTTAGGTATTGACATTCATCATCAACTGAGTTGGAATTATAACATTGAGAAAAGGATAATAGGAGGCTGGAAATATTATTATGAGCTTGAAAACAATTGTAAGTCCATAGATATTTGGGTATGGAGTAAAAAAAAAAATTCCTCTTGAGACTCTCTTCACCCATGTTATTTTAAATGGATGTGAGGTTTGGGGTTGCAGTATATCTAGAGAATTGTGGAGGAAGATTGATCTAATCTAAAAGAAAATTATAACCAGCAACCTCAAGATTAAAGGAAATTCTCCCTACCATATCCTCTTGACTGAAATTAAGTTTTCCCATTGAAATCATGGCTATGTTTAGGTATCTGATGTATAAGAAGAATATTTACAACATGGAAGCCAAGAGGTTTCCTAAAATAACTCTAGCCAAAATCCCCACCTCTGGCTCAAGCGAGGTTGGCATAAGGATTCCTAGCATTGGCTCGATCATTCGGGTATAAAGGAGGAGATCATCTTCGAGAATAAGGATAATAATAAAAATATTATTACCTCCAAATTTAAGGATAAGTTGTGGGATGATAAGGATTTAGATGGAAAGAGGAAGCTAAGGTACTATAAGGAGGTGATCAACCCCAATATTGTTAACTAGAATTAACTTTATGTCTTGGTCAATGCTAAGAATAAAATGGACATTGCAAAGATAATAACTAATTCTCATGATCTTTGAAGTGAAACTGGGCGTTGGCCAATTCCCAAAACACTAGTCAATTCCCAAAACAACTAAGCACAAAAGGCTTTGTCACCTTTGTGATACTAAGAGGGTTGAAGATGAAAAACACTTTCTATTGGATTGCCCAACTCTTACTCATATCCTCTCTCATTTCCAAAACCTTTTCCACACTACCAACCTTATTTGACTTGTTAATTCAGTAAAACTATAATGATCTAAGAATGCTTCTCTCCCTTCTTTTTTATCATAGAAATAAAATATTAAATAGTCTCAATTAATCTCTTACTTTCTTATGGTTTGATAAACCATATTGATCTTAGAAAACATTAATCATCATTACTAAATTAATTTTAACAAAATTAAATATAATAAAATTTATCAATTATATTATTTTAATATTTAATAATTTTAAATTTAAATAATAAAAAATAAATCATAACCAGAAGTTCTTAAGATAGAGAAACTTTTATATAAAATGTTGTAGGACTATAAGCTTTCAATATTAGTATGTAAAACTCTATATAAAATCAAATTTAATTATCATTTAAATTTTTATATTAAAATAAAATTATATGGACAACAAACAACGCGATGATTGGGAGCAACGCGCGCAGCCAGAACCAGCCATCGGATCGACCCCAGCAACGCAACAATCTGGGCCTTGGCCTCAACCATGGCCCCCCCGGACTCAACTCAGGAGGATCCTGAGAAAGCCTTCTCAGATCTGGAAAAATCTCTCCCTCCTCTGCACCCCAGACCTACAATCTCGAAATTCGTAAAGAAACTTGACATTCTTCAGGAAGTTCAGCTTCCCCCAACTCTTCCTCGCATGGAAGCACTTTCCTTGGCTGAGAAAGGACTCATCGGGCAATTTACTGGTTTATGGCCATCACCAAGAACTATGCAAAGATGGGTAGAACGCAACTGGTTTGACAAGATCCCATGGAAAATATAAATAAGATTTTGTGGGAAAGGCTATTACACATTTCACTTTGAATCTAAAGTAGACAAGGATCTAATCTTTAGAAACGGGCCTTACTTCATGGACTCCAGAGGTCTCTATCTTAATAAATGGACCCCTAATTTTGATCCGGAGCTGGATATCCCCAGTGTTGTTCCAGTTTGGGTTCATCTCCCCCATCTTCCACTACACTGTTGGGGAGACGAATCATTTAAGGCAATAGGGAACGTGGTCGGCAAATACATTGATAGAAGCGAGCCCAAGGACAACATGCAAGCCTGTGCAAGGATTCGTGTCCAGGTGGATCTAGGAAGAGGACAACCTGAAGCAATAAAGCTAAAAGTGGACGACTGGAGCCATATTCAGCAGCTGGACTACAAGCAGATTCCATTCAAGTGTAAGGTATGTCACGAATATGGACATTTTGCGAATAGATGCACTAAAATTGTTAACATTGATAATGAAGAGAAAGATGGACATTGGGAGCCTGTCAAAAAAAAGAAATCTGTCCGCCCCCAAAAAAACCTGCTACAAACTCTGACATTAATGGACCTTCCACCCAGCGCCCCCCTTCCCCTCCTCCCTTCCCCTCTGGCCTCTCTCAAGATCCGCCTATCCCCTCCTCCTCCAACCCCTTTCTTATACTTTCCATTGAGGATTCCATTCCTGACAATCCCACTTTATAGCCCTCTGATTTCCATCTGCCTCCGATCTCCTCTTCTCAACCCTCCCTTTAGCCCCCCCTTACGAGGACCACCAGGAGTTCCTCAAAAGAACATGGAGCAACAAGTGATACATATAAGAAACCGGGACCTGGCAGAAAATCCGCCAAGCAACACAGAGATGAGAATGCCCAGAAGGACATTTCTATGGGCATTCAAACACCAATGGAATCCTTCATCACTGAACACCACGAGAAAGAGGCTATTGGCAAAGATCAAGAGAGGCGAGCACCTCACCACACACCCAATGCATCATGATGAAAATCCTTTCATGGAACAACAGGGGATTGGGGCACCCCTCCAAAATAGCAGCCCTCGGAGATTTACTTTACAATGAGAAGCCTGAAATAATGTTGATTCAAGAAACAAAACAAGATCAGCAAGAAATGAAAAAAATCATAGATCAGCAGAAGCAGTGCTTAGGAAGTATTAGCGGCTCTAGAGGAGCCTCTGGAGGGATAGTCACCATTTGGGACAACCATAGATGGATTTGCAACTCCACCATTATCAACCAACATTGGATCAGAACTAATCTTGAAAGCAGAACAGGGGATAGAAACGTAGTCATATACAATGTGTATGTACCCAATCATTACAAAGAGAAGGAAATATGTTGGGACAACTTGAAGGAAAGTATCGAAGGAGAAAGCACTACAAATCTCATAGTCGCTGGAGACTTTAATCTGATTCTGCACGCCAATGAAAAAAGAGGAGGAAATTTTGAACCTGATCCTTTCAGAAGCCATCTGGAAGCCATTATACAGGAGAATGAATTAGTGGACATTATTCCCAAAAACCGCAGATACACCTAGAGCAACCGAAGAATAGGAAGTGGAAACATTATGGAATGTCCTGACAGATTTCTGGTCAATATATCGTTCCTCACAACCTTTTATGTTGGTTATACCAACATCCTCAGCACTTCTGCCTCCGACCATTATCCTATCTCTTTAATTCTGGAGACACGTCACCTTCTTGGTCCGATTCCCTTTAAATTCAGCCCTTTATGGAATCGAAATCCTACAGCCAGAGCAATCGTTGAGGTTGTCTGGAGACAGCATGTGGAGGGGTCGCCAAGCTTCATATGGGAGACCAAAATAAAGAAAGTCAAGAAGGCACTCAAAGATTGGGCCAGAGATAGTTATCAGGAACCAGAGGAGATAAAAAAGAAAGTTAAAAAAGACTTAGAAAAAGTGCAAACCAAGATAGAAGAGAAAGGGCTATCTCAGCAATACAAAGATCAGGAGAACGCACTGCATGAGCAGCTAATTCATGCCAATAGGGAGGAAGAAATCAAGTGGAGAATTAAATCTAGGCAATTATGGTTACAAGGGGGAGATAAAAATACAGCTTATTTTCATAAACAGGTCACTGCTCGAAAGCTCATAAATAATGTAAATGAAATCATAGACAGCGAAGGAAACAGGCACAACACTCAAGAGGCCATAAAGAAGGCTGCCTCCAAAAATTACAACGACCTCCTCATTGAACTCCAAGGGGCAGAAGATTACTCAGATTTTCTTCAACACTTGCCCAAGGGTGTCACCAGAGAGATGAATTATATTCTAAACAGTGAGATCGACGAAGAGGAAATCAAAAGAACAATCTGGACTCTGCATCCAGACAAGGTCCATGGGCTTGACGGATTTCCCATCTGCTTCTATAGGGAATTCTGGAACTTGATTAAGAAAGATCTGGCAAAGATGTTTAGATGGGTGCAAAGAAAAGGGAAACTGGGAGGATTCACCAACTCCACTTTCCTCGCTCTCATTCCCAAGGAGAATAGGCCCACCTCCTTCTCTAGGTTTCGACCCATATCCCCCTGTAATTTCTCTTACAAAATTTTTACCAAAATCCTAGCTACGAGACTCAAGCCTTTCCTCCCCTCCCTGATATCTGAAAATCAAGGGGGGTTTATATCCAATAGACACATCCATGACTCTATCCTTCTGTTTCAAGAAGCCATCCACTCGAGCCTATCCAGGCAAGAGAAAGGATATGTGTTAAAGATTGACTTAGCAAACACCTTTGATAGAGTAAGGCACTCCTTCTTGTTCGCTGTTTTAAAAAAGATGGGCCGTTGTTTTAAAAAAGATGGGCTTTGAATCTCCCTTCATTAATACTATCGTTGCCTATATTTCTGGACCATGGATCTCCCCTCTGGTCAATGGTTGTCCTGGTGAAGCCTTTCAATCCACCCGGGGCCTCAGACAAGGCTGCCCTCTCTCCCCTTATCTTTTCATTCTCATGGCAGAATCATTCAGCCAAGCCTTGGACCACAACAAAAGAGTGGGTCTTATAACCATAATCAAATTTGGAAATGGGGTCAAAAACATTAACCATTCTCAGTTTGCAAACGACACACTTCTCATTGGGGGCGCCTCCACGACTATTGCAAGGCGGTTTAAGAATCTGCTAGATCAATATATGGGGTACTCAGGAGGGGCAGTAAATTTCCATAAAAGCTGTGTTTATGGATGGAATATAACAAACCAAACTGTCATAGCATAGCTAGCATCTTTGGTGTCACATGTAATCTTGAATGGAATCATTTCTCCTACTTGGGCATGCCAGTGAGTCTGGGGCCTTTGAAGGCGGAAACTTGGAACGAGATTATCCACAAAGTAAAAAGAAAAGTGCAGCAATGGGGGACAATGTGGCTTAACCCTGCAGGCAAACTCATCCTCCTAAAATCAGGTACCACTTCTCTTCCTCTTTATCGCTTCACTTTATATCAGGCCCCCGCCATTTTTCATCATAATTTGGAAATCGCTCTTCGCCATTTTCTCTAGCAAGGGGGAAATAATGACAAGAGTAGGTTCAACTTGGTAAATTGCAAACATGTCATTCAATCTCAAGACAGAGGGGGACTTGGAATCAGATCCCCAAAAATCCTAAATTTAGCCTTTGGTGTGAAAATGGTTTGGAGGTTAATAACTGGACCCACAGCATGGTGGAAAAAGGTGTTGGAGATCAAATACCTCAATTTTCCCAGGCAACATCTCCTTGACTCCAATATGCCAAACACAGAATCCACCAAAATCTGGCGGCTATGCAAGAAAGCTCTCCCTTTTCTTAAGAAAAATACTTCGAAGGTTCCAGGTGGGGGAAACATCATCAATTTTGGATCAGATAAAATCATGGGGCTTCCACCCTTGAACACGCATCAGGAAGCCATTCCAATTATCAACTATCTCAATAGCAGAGGCCTTCTTAACCTAGATCAAATCTCCAACGGGGACCCCCACTCCCATGCTTGGATGGGTTGGTCTTTTCCAGAGATCCCCACAGCATTAGAAACCAATCTCAACTCCCTCAAGAAGCATCTTCATAGCAAGGCCCCTATAAAAAAAGAGGGAGCGGACGACTTCCGTTGGGATCCATCAGGATCCATCTATACTATAAAATCAGGCCATCAACACATCTGCAACAGCACCTTCCAGATGCCTCTGTGGAACCACTGGAAAATCGCTTGGCGTATAGAAGCCCTTCCAAATATTAAATTCTTCATATGGCTCCTTCTAAAGGGAAAAATTCTTACAACAGAGAATATAAACAAAAGAGGAATCAATGGCCCTTCAAGATTCCCCAATTGTTGCAACGCCGAAGAAACAATGCACCATTTATTTATAGAGTGCCCCTTTGCTACTGAATGCTAGAGAAAGATGTCCTCTCTTGGAAATCTAACTTGGAAACCTCAGCATAGCATAGCTGAGACAATTTATATCTGGAAAAAAATCTGTCCCTGGAAAGAAAAAAAGGAGCAGCTTGGTAAAAAGAGTATGGGATACTCTCCCCCACACTCTGCTATGGCGAATCTGGCTAGCAAGAAACAAAAAAATCTTTCAAGATAAGAGCCCCAATGTTCGAACAACTTGCATCAAAGCCAAAATCCTTGCTCAGGAAGCGATTGCAATCAACACCACAGGGAAAATTAAGGCATCAAACTTCACGGTGGAGGAGCGAACCATAATAAGTTACATTTTGGAAAGGCAACATAATATCCAGGGCAGTTTCAAGAAAGACACACTGAACAAGAGGCAGGACAGACCTTGGGAAGTTAGACTCAAAGATCAAGAATTTAATAGTTGGATACAAAGGAACAACTGTCACTCTCTTTTCTTCGATGGGGCTTCAAAATCAAACCCAGACATAGCTGGAGCAGGGGGTCTAATCCTCAATGATAAAGGGGAATGCATTCTCAATTATGAGTGGAGTTTAGGCAAGGTATCAAACAACAGAGCTGAAGCTTTAGCTATGTATCAGGACCTAATCCAACTGTGCAAACTGGGAATTAAAAGAGTCAAGCTATTTGGAGACTCCTCAATAGTAATTCGATTACTAATACATCAACAGAACTCGCCCAACACTACGCTACAGCAAGTTATTCTCCGCAATCGGCTCCTCCTTCATAATATAGATGATATTCACTTCTTCCATGTCCTTCGCAGCCTAAATAAGGAGGTGGATGAAAGGGCCAACAAAGCGTGCGGGAGACCAACAGGTACCCTTAGATGCAATTCTTCAGAAGTAGATCAAGCCATTCCATGATTTTTAATAAAATCAGCAGCGCCCAACCCAACATAACTGGAAAAGCGTGTGAAAATTGTAACTCTCGGGCCGTCAATAGGATGATTCTCTGCACCAGTGTAGCACAACATCAGGTAAATATTGCCATTTCCTACAACAGCGACAGTCAAAGGGAGAATGCTGGCGGATCAATTGAAAGATCTGGCTTCAGGCTGCCACAAGATATTTTGCAGACCCGCTTGTATCCCGTGACTTGTCTTCTCCCTCTCTGGTTACTCTCCCAGCGTTTCGCTATTTTAACCCCCCCTCCTATCTCTTATGCGCTCAGCTGTTTGCTATTTTCCTTGCTTTCCTTTTGAGCTACCGCGTCTCCCGCTTTAGGAGCTCCACCTGCCCCCTCTGCGCCCCTCAATCCACCCCTTATCTCTCCCCTGCAAGCTCCTTAATTCGTAGATGGTTTGCGCATTCAGTCCAGCTCCTTTGTCCGCCTGAGAAGCAGTCTCAGCAGCACCTATCCCTCTGTGTAACATATCCTATTTTCTCTCTGGCTTCCCTGATTCGCTCCGCCTTCTGGGTTATTCGCTTCTCAAATCGACCATTTCTCTGCACCTTCAATAACCTCCTGGTCCTCAGAATCTCTGCTGCGCCTCTCAGTAGTCAAAGCACCCCTTTCTCGACGCTCTCGGTAGTCCCCTATCCTAGCACCACAGTGCGCCTCTCCCTTGCATTTGAAATTTCCTGCTCAGCACTCCTTCATCTTACAGTCGCTCTCATGGCCCGCAGTGAAGACTGTCTGCACTGTGCAGACTTGCAAGCTGAGCTAGAAGAAGTCAGAGCTCAGCAACGCATCCTGGAGGATTAGCAGAGGGTCCTAGAAACTAGACTTGAAGATCAAAATCGTATTATGAATGAGAAATACAGGGCTGAAATAGATCTCTTTTTGCCCAGAGTTTCCTCTCTTCATGAACAGTTTAGCCAGCTCTCAAATCATTGCAGCCATGCTGAAGAATCGATCTCCATCCTGCAATATATGATGGAAAATAAAAATAATGTAGCCATCAGCTCCTCAAGCGCCAAACAAGAGGGAGTGGATTCGCAGCCAGAGGAATCCACTCCAAGGAAAATCAGTCACATAGTCATAGATTAATATGTTTTGCAAGTGTCAATTTTGGATGTCCCAATATGTAAGAATCTACAGTAGCCTAGTCACTGATAGATGCAGTAGCAGTAGAAAAAGGATCAAGGAGATATCCCCATTTCGTAAATCTCTTGATCCAAGCTTTCACCGGCAACTAATGTACCTCAGGAGCCTGGACTCCCTTTCTTTTTTCAGCCACTAATATAGCAACCGACTTTGTTAAAAAATATATATATATATATATATATATATATGGACAAAATGTCCACATGGACTAGGATAGATGGTGATCGGGTGCTCTATTAAGGCACTCCTTGATGTGAAGTCACCATTACAGTTCCCTACCCCCATCAGGGTGATATATTGGACATGATGAAGATGTAGTCCTGCCAAATCTTACAAAAAAATATCGACAAAATTATGTTATTATTTGTATTTTTATCATTAAATTATTTTTATTTATATATTAAAATAAATTATATTGATCAAATTGTAACACGATACAATTTTGAAATGTATTTTATTATTAAATTAATTTAGTCTTCAGGGTTAGTGTAGTTTGTCGATTCCTCGTCATTAAAGCACCTATGCTATTGAGAGGTCACAGATTCAATTCTCTCGACACTGTTGAGGTTAGGTTTCGTGGTTGAGCTAGCAGGGAGTGATGTTTTTTAGTAGATCTATCTGGTATAAGTATTATGTGGTGTAGTGGTCACTAATCATCGAGAATCATGAACCACATAAAAAATTATTAGATTAGGTTATTTATATTTATATCTTAAAATAAAATTACATATTAAAATAAATATATAAATTTATGTAGTAAAACAAAATTATATTGAAAAAATTATAACATGAAATTTGGTAGCATATTCTATCATTAAATTATTATTATGTGTGTGTGTATGTGTTTTAGACTATTAGTTTAGAGTATAGAACATTTATTGTTTATGTATGATCATTTATTTTTTTTAAATGACTTGATATTTTTTTAAGACACCAGAAGAAAGTCATATAAGTGTAGTTCATGCATTCATATCCAAAGAAAATATCTTAGAGACTCTTTTAATGAGGAAAACTAGGTCAAGGACTACACATGCCTAAGAAGGGAAATCAAGCCAAAAAATACATAAAACATATTGACATAACTTCTAAAGGCTTGCCATGAAGGAAGCCAAGCCATCAAGATTCATATGTTCGTTGTCTATTATCATTCAGAATATTTGAATACATATGAAAGAAATAAGGATAAAATTTAGACATTAAAGAGGATTGGTATGACCTACCTCCTCAAAAAATGATTAAACCATTGTGGGGGTAATCTGAGAAGAATTTATCGCATCCACTAATATTTTACCTCCATGCTTCTTAATCAACCATGAAACCATGGTGGTTAAGAAGTGATTCTACTTCTCTATCAACTCCAAACGTTCACTAGTTTCTTGTCATTTTCATTCATGAGACTATAAAGCTTGGGACATGAAGGTTTTTGTGTGCTAATATAACTTTAATAGCCTCTAATACTTGGTTTCCCTAGTGTGTCTAGAACTAGGATTCGCAATGAAGGGTGTCACCTTATTTCGATTTTTCCTCTATCTAGGAGAGCTTGTGGGTCACAGATATTTTCATTTGTCTATTGTGCATGACTACACTAGCTTGGCAAGGTGGAACAGAGGAACACATATGATGCATCTAAGGTATCCATCTCTACCTTAGTGCAGGGGGAGGGAGGCTTGTAGGGAGATTTTCCTTTATGGGCTGAGCTTTGTGCCATAGAACTAGATAGCCAAATGTAAACATAAACTAGAGATAGATTTGCAGTTCCTAATAGCAGAGTCCATTTAGTTGAAGGCACATTAGGAGGTTAATTGAGGAGATTGTCCCCATTAACTCCATAAATCACACAACTTGGTCATTAATTGATAGTGTTATCACAGAGAGTGAGTGGGATCTTGACTTGATCTACCTCATACCATTCCATCATTTTCCAATCCTCCGCCATTATTTTGAATGGACAAATCAATCACTTGAGTCAGGTTTCACCTTGAGAACTTTATACCTGGTCATTTCATAATGAGGGAGCCATTTGTACCTCACACAAAGGGACGATGTTACAATAAGTGGCTTGCAGTAAGGCAGGAGAAGAGCTCAAGGATTCATACTCTTAGCACATATCAACTGAAATGGGGAGGCTACTACCTATTGGAACATCACATCTTTTCCCTAGTACCACCCTACATTGAGATTATTTTATTTATAAAATATTATTTTAATTATTTTAAATTTACTTATGTATTAAAATAACTATACTGACAAAATTATAACTTGATAAAACTTATTTTTTATTGTTGAATTATTTTATTTTATTTATATATATATTTTTATTTATCAAGTTGTCTAAGGTTCTCCAAATATTACATAAACATTAGGCTCTGTTATAGCCTCCTGTTGCAACAGGTTACTCATATTTCATGATTGACATTTTTACAGGCCAAATATGTCATACTTTGCATGCTGCAATGCTCCATATTTGCTAAGCAGTCACCAAGGAAAGAATGCTACCCAGAGTTCATCTAATTGCTTTCCAATTTTGAAGAGTCTTTCCAGTTTTGTAGAATTTTCAGCGAAAGGGGAGGTCCAAACAGCCTAATCTTGGTCTCCCTAGGTTTCAATTTCCTGTTTTAAAATATAGAGAATGAAAATCTGTCCAAACAGCCTAATCTTGGCAGATTCTTAGATAGGTAGAGAATCAAAGGAGCCCAACTGCTTAATCTAGGTCCTTGGAAGAAGTAAGGGTAGTTTGTAGATAGGAAGGCATAAAAAGAAAAAATTGAAATGATGGGTCTGCAAGTCTAAGTGCACCCAAACCAAAAGAAGAAAAAATGTTAGGTAAGTAGGCTGGGTAAGTATTTTTGAGGTTGCAGAATCTTGATGTCTGTTCATTGCCATGTTTTAAAGTATCATCTCTACTCAGGTTACAGTCATCAAGAATTTTTCATATGAAGGAGCTCAAACCAGGCATAACTAACTTCCCTTTCTCCATCTCCCCCAAATCATTAACTAATTTCCCCAAAAAGAGGTCAAGATCTGCTTCATATCCCTTAGTTTCATCATTTTTCCATGTCATTAGCCTGGGTGAAGATCTGCTTCACTCAAAGAGGATCCATAATTTCTCTACAAAGCTCTATCTCCCCTTTGAAGCCTAAGATCTCTGAAACTTAGCGCTTTCTTTTCATCTCCATATTAACCACCGACATTATTATTTAACTCCCCATATTTTCCCCATCCCCCCTACTAAAACTATGAAAAGTATCCCCTTATGTAAATATCCCCTCCCCTTGGTTGAAAATAACCATAAGTACCCTCGGGAATTGCTCAGTTTATCTGAAACTTGGCAAGAACCCTCATGCTGCCCCTTCAAACCATCTTCTAATGTAATGGACTCCTTCCAAAGCATAAAATTCCTTTTTAGGTTATCCGACCCCTTCCGAGGCCTCAAATACTCTCCAAATGCACATACTCACTCCTTCCAATCGCAATAAACCCTTGCCGATTGCCTTAACATTCTTCTGATCTTGGTGAGCCATCTCGCATCGGCATATCGCAAAATTTTATACCACACAGGTGTGCCCCTTTCCTTTTTGCCCGCTGCGATATCGCGATATCGGCGATCGGCAGTCAGAAGCATCGCATTTCCAAAATAAATACCCTCTTGTTCTCCGCCGATGCGATATTGCGATCACATCGGAAGAAGTTTATCGCATCACAGTAACATATGAGTCACCCTGCCACGTCACCTGGCTGACGTCATTCGTCGTACAGCTGACGTCAGCAGCCAAAAGAAAGGAAAAAACGCGCAAGCGCGAAAGTCGAGCTTCGGAGCTCCGAAACAAGAAACGGAGGCAGTTTTCGATGCGCGATTAGCGCAAAGCGCTAATCGCGCATCGCTACGGGAAATGAGCGATACTGGGGAATCTTTAGGGAATCTTTTGATTCCTTAGCCCTTTTTTACACCGAAAAAGCCCGAAATTGCCTGATTTTGCCAGATGAAATGAATTTGAAGACAGAGGGAGACCAGGAACAGAGATTAAAGTGTATCAAATTGAATATGCAGACAGAAAGCACGTCAAAGAGTATCAGGAAGTGGCAAAGACCATCAATGTAGCGGCGAAGAGTATCAGCGAAGATCTTAGCAGTGGCCCAAAGCAGGTGAAAATTAAACACCTTCCAGCAAAGTCAAAGAAAAGGGCGAAGCCACTCAAGGCTCTCAAATCACGATTATTGTACATTTAACTCACACCAGAACAGAACTGCAAATCCCAAAGCATAGTTATTCCAGCAGTACTGCATCGAGCCACCAAGGGCCACATTGCACTCTTTTTTATCCAGCTACCTCTGACACAGTTCAATAGATATTTACCTGCATTTAATTTTGGCACAATTTTAGGTTTAGAAAGCTCTTTTTGCAGACCTGTTTTAGGTCTATTGTAATAAATATTTTGAGATATTTGCACTATAAAAACAGCCCTCAAGACTGTATTAAGGGTTGGTTGGTCGACAAGCTATCTTTCGCTGATTTTGCTCCAGGAGAGACTCGCACTGTAATACATGATAGTTTCTATAATCAAAGACTGCTTATGAGCTTTGGTGAATGGATTGTTCACTGTGTTTAACGGTTGAAGAGTGATTATGGAATTCTCGTGCTGTTGCATAACTCAATAACTGCTTCTTACCTCTGTTTTCCATTCATAAGTTACCATCTAAACAGCAGAAAATAAGATTAGCTTAGAATTTGTTTAAATACACTCTATGCTCATTTTTTGTTGTTTCTTTATGTTTTCCTCTAGTTTAGGCATAAATATGAATTCCACATGGCTCATGTTTTCCCTAACCTTATCACGCATGACAGTTATCCAGGGATTCTTCATTGCCCCTAGATAGAGATCATCCTTCCCTCTGTTAAGCTGAGTGAGAGATTCTCAAGTGCCTCTCATTCCTTACATGTCATTCATCCTTTTAGTTTGAAAGTTGTGTTATGTGCAGCTATCTCGCTCCATATTCCTCTTGTGACCAAGAAAACGCACTGGTAATCCTAACCCATGACTCCATGCCCAATGGTTTGAAACTTATCACTTCATGAATTGCCTCTCTGCCTGAAAGCATTTTCCTTCCATCCAAACACAAACAAAAACCCCTGAACCAAACAGCTAGCCTAAAAGCATCATTAACAAAGTTAAATCATAAAAGAGAGAGCCCTCTCTGATTGTAGGTGGGCTAGAACCTGCAGTCCAAAGATTGGTTTGTGGTTACCTCGGTCGTATCCCTACTGGAGCCTAGGGACAACCTGAGTGATAACAGGCTCGACCTATGGCTTGAGAAACTACTACCCAGGGGCATCTAAGTCGTTAAAATCACCCGAGGATCACACCCATATTGGACCACACTAGCCCTTAACATGGATAGATTGTTTCCCAAGGAGTTTCCAACCAATGAACTTCACATTAGGGAGTGACTTAAAAGTACACCCCATCACCATCTATTTTATGCCCCATGGGCTGATTTTATTTATATATTGGAATAAAGTGTTATGTCGAAAAAATTTGAGGTTCAAAACCCCTCAACTTACTGTGTCTGCGGAAGAGGCACACATATTCACCTAGGGGTTATAGTAGTAGCGGTCTGAATTGACCCTATGTCATTCAAGTACGAAACCGGCCCAGTTATATATATATATATATATATATGTGTGTGTGTGTGTGTGTGTGTGTGTGTGTGTGTGTGTATATATATATTTATTTTTTATTTTTATTTTTTTTTTTTTTCCATGATGCTCTGAATTGATGGTAAATGGGTGTATTGTTATGAAACTCCTTATGAAAAGATCACTAATTCAAATCCCCTTGAGTGAATTAACAAAAAATAAAAATTATTTTATTATTATTTATATATATAAATAAAATTATATTGACAAAATTTATAAACGTAATTTTCTGATTGAATTATTTTATTTTTTCATATGTAAAGAATTTGGAAAAAAAAACTGGATATCGAGGTACACATTTATTCGATTTTAAAAAAAATATTACAATATTTTAAGATAATATGTATTTTACAAAATTATCCCTTGGGGGAAATTCAATTTGTGATGGTCATATAAATGAAGTGTTATGTGCAAGGAGGTTCAAGGTTCAAATCCCCCTTATTCACCTGTGCCTGCGGAAAGGGCATATGTAAGCACTTTGGGAAAATTTGATATCGAAGTACACATTTATTTGATTAAAAGAAAATATAACAAAATTTAATGATAACATGTATTTTATGGAATTAGTGCCCAGTGAGAACTCAATTGGTGATGATTGTCAAAATGAAGTGTTATGTGTAAGGAAATTCAAGGTTCAAATCCCCCGATTCACTTGTGCCTACAAAAATGGTATACATAAGCACCTAGAGGTTATAGTGGTAACAATTGGAATAGACCCTATGTCAAGCAAGTATGATATCCTCAAGGTATAAAATATATATGTGTAATAAAATTTATATTATGAATAACAAATTTAATAAATAATGAAAAAAGAAAAATGAATACAATAAAAATAACAAAAATTTTAATATATTAATGCAAATTTATCTTAATTCGTCAATAAACATATATATATCAACTTTAGGTGGAAGGAGGTTTGGTGAATTTTGAACTTATACCAAAGATTTATTATTTAAATAATATACTTCGTCTTAACATGTATCTATGTTGGAGAGCAGGCACGGTGCCCTTGGAGCCTCGGAGGGATTTTCCATATTTTGCAGCATAATGTCAGCGTTGTGTAGTGACTCGATATTTTGCGGCATAATGCCAATGTTGTATAGTGTCTTCATATTTTGCAGTGTAATTCCAACAATGTGTAGTCAAATATCTATGTGTTGTTGTTTCCATAAGATTCTTTGCATATCGATGATTGATAGATTCGACGGCAGAGCGACTCCCTCAGAGTTGTCGGTTGTTGAGCTAAGATGGACATATGACTTGAGTATACAAGTAAAAGGGAAGGTTTATAGATGGTAGGTACTATGATTAAGTAGATGTATTAACGTCATACAAAACCAAGCATAAGACTCCAAAAATTTATTAATCTTATTCTTTTATAATCATAACAGGGGATTTGACGAGTGCATAATGACAATTTAGGGAAAAAATGTTTTGTTTGATTATGATGGTCAACGATACAAATAGATAGTTGAGTGGCAAGGATACAAATAGTTGACTTCACAAAATTAACCTTATCTTTTATTGTAGAATTGAGGCTTCTATGATCCATCATAGTTATAAGAAGAGCTTCGGCGTAAATCACATGAAAAAGACATTTGTCGACGCGTTTCGAACCAACTAGTGTCGTTCATTGTCAGGTGGTTCGAAACGCGTCGAAAAATGTCTTTTTCATGTGATTTACGCCGAAGCTCTTCTTATAACTTATCTTTTATTATCCTACGAGTGTATGTGACATGCATAATAACAATTTAAAAGTGTGTGCTTGATAATAACAACTTAAGAGTAAGTCCTTGAGGTTAAGTATATAAATACATGAATCACAAGATTTGCGAGTGCAATTTATGAAAAACTTTTATTTTTATTTTTTATTTATATAAGACATCCGAATGAAGTATAATAGCTGAGGTAAAGCTATTATATTTTTTTATATTTAAATAATTATGTGTTTTTTAGATTTATTTTTTTATATTTAAATAATTGTGCGTTATCTATTTTAGTGTGGAAGAGATGTTGTAATGTGATGTGTTTTTTGTTTTTCAAATCAGTATGGAAGACATGTTGTAAGGTTATGTTATGTTATGTTATATGATGTCATGTTATGTAAACATTTTGACTCAATCAAATTACATAACAATAAAAATAATATTAAAATACAATTAAAAAAAACAGAAAAATAAATTAACAGTTATAAACATTGCATCTAAAGAGATTTGATCTCTCTCTACACTTGGTAGATCCGAATTTAAGATGGATCTAGGTTAGTTTTGTTAAACATTTGAAGAGATGTTGTAATGTCATGTATTTCTTATTTTATTAAACATTTTGACTAGATCAAATTACATGAAAATAAATATAAATATAAAAATTTATAATTATTAATAAATAATTTGACTCAATCAAATTACATAAAAAAATTAAATTAATTACACTGAGACAATAATTAAAAATTGATTAAAGCAATTTCAAGTTTTTTATTTTGCTAAATAATAATAATATAATATATAATTATTATAAATATTAATAGAATTTATTATAATATAAAATTAAAATTAAAATATTTAATTATTCCACAATTAACTTAAAAATAATTTTTTTAATATTAATTTTTTTAATTTATTTCACCACTCCAATTGAACCCACAATTATTATCGAACAAATTGAATTCATAGTTACGGAAAATAATGGCTTGACCAAATAGGTTTGTAGTAACCACCATAGAAAACTAATTCACGAATGTGAGAGTAAAAAACTAAAATAATAAATCATAATAGTTGCAACTAATAATAATAATAAAATATTATTAATGATATTATTAAATAATGCTATTAAATATCAAACAAATAAGTATTTTTAAATATTAATAATAGTAAAAAAAATATTAAAAAAGTAATATTATATTAAATGAATAGCAATATTTCATTAATTATAATATTTTTTTTTAACAAGAACTATTATTTCTATTCAAAAAAACAAGAGGGAGCTTTCTCCCATTACATCAAAGCATATTGGAGGTAGGTATTCAAAAAGGAAAAGAGAGGAATCAGAGTCGTGAGTTTCATGCTTACCTCCATTGTTTCTTGTATTTCTTAGTACATTTTTCTTGTATATTTAGATAAATTGGTTTAACATATATTTACATTTATAGTGCATATATAATTTTTAGAGAAAGTGACATAGAGTTGAAGGTAGGCTTGATCTTGAGTCTTCTATTATTCATTGACTGAGGGCTCCTGTTGTGAGTGAATCATGTTGCTTTGATAATTGGAGTTTTCTCCTGTCTGATTGAAGATCAATCCCTTAAGGTAGTTAACAAATTCTTCCATACATTTGCACTTATCTTTAAGAGTAACCATTTATTTATTATGATCATCCGGTTGCTTCTTGAGAAAAGAGTTCTCAGACTTAGACTAGATTTTGTAATCCTTGATTGTCTCTTTGAGCTAGTCTATCATGTATTTATTAGCCCTGCATACAACACACTTCTCGTTCTCCGATGCTCTGTCCAGAGGGTTAATCTCCATGTTGAAACTAATAGATGTGCCAACACTCCAGGGAAGGAGTACAAGAACTAGCAACAGTAAGAGGAAATAGCATACATAACAAAATTTATACTTACACTCCAAAACAGGGAAGATGATGTCGAGAAGAAGCAAGTAAAAAGACTCTTATGCAAGATGCACGACAAGTGTGTGTAGTTTCCTAAGATTTTGAGAGGATAAAAGAGCGCAGAGGACACAGCACACTGAAGGACTTTGAATGTTGATGAGAGGATCAAAATGGTCTTGAAAATACTAATGTGGAGAAGACTCAGAGAGGTAATGTCATGATGAATAAGAGTGGTCCAGGGTCTGATCGGGAAGTATCCCAAGAGGCCGAAGAAAGGGGATTAGGGAGGGTTTAGAGCAAACTGAAGGAGCTCAGATAGAACTTCAAAATGAGAAAGGAGCACTATGTTGTCAGAGGGGAGATTACTGTGTCTAGATGTGAGATAATTCAAGCCGGATGGATGTCTAAATAGCAGAGTGATAAGCGATATCGAGAGGGTGACCATTGAGAGATCACGAGATTCATGTGCAATTTCAGTTTGCTTGGGATGTGAAATCTGACAAATATGGATGATGATGAGGATTTTCCATAGATTTGAACTCAATGGGTTTTGAATTTATAAGACTTTTTCCAACCTCGACTCCTATGGCCGATGAGATATCTGTTGCATTTGGCAACTTGGCCACTTATGGATTTGATATTTGTACAATCTCATTCAATATTCAGGGTCCTCCTGTAGGATGAGATACTGCCATATTGGCTTGTTTGTCTGTTGTTCCATTGTTTTCTCTCAATATGTATTTAAATGTGGCATTTCCCATATGCACCATATTTTTCCTTATCCTTTTAATAATTTGGCTCAAAGCCTTGTTGGTGGGAGTATTTCTCTCCACCATTGCTTGAATAATAATTGTTGAGTCTCCCATAATTACTAGGTTCTCCGTGTTTCTTTGTCTTAATATCAAAACTCCTAAAAATAAGTCATAATCTCTTGCTCTATTATTTGAGATTTCCCCTAACCCCCATTCATGTGTTATTGGATTTCTTCCACCTGGGTCGAATAGGAAGCCTCCAACTCCATATTTACCCAGGTTTTCCTTATATGCACCATCAAATAGAAGACATGGTCTTTTTAGATTTTCTATCCACAATTTGAATTCCTCTCTTTTTAATCTGATCTTCCAGCTCTATGTGTTGTGAATTGGTTTGATGATGTTTGGTCTTTTGTGCTTACTCAAAGCAAATTCAAACCAATCTCTTTCCTCTTGTTGGATTTGATTGGTTTCTATTATTTTTGTCCCTTTAGAACTAAAAATTATGTTCTCAGGCTCCATGTTCTTGCTAATACTTTGCTAATACTTGGAGGTCGATCTTTGAATATTTGTTGATTTCTGGCCAACCATAGTTTCCAACACAAGAATGTGGAAAGGCTATTGTAGTATATTTTTATTGTTTCCTTGTTTTCTAAAGAGTATGGGTAATTCATGTTCCATGAAGAGAATAATTCATTAAAAGGCTTACATAGTTGTATACTGACCTCCAAGGGATTTGCTAGAAAGTGTCAGCATTTTTGTGCAAAGGCACACTCAAGAAATAGATCTTGGATACTTTCCTCACTTACCTGACACATAGGGCAATTGATGGGCCTGGAAATCCCTTTTTTTTAAGGTTATCAGTTGTTAAGATTTTACCTTTAAGGAGGATCCATATGAAAACTTTGACTTTTGACAAACTTCTATTTTCAACACATTCCTCCAATAATCCCATTCTTGGGTTTATTGCTGAGATTGTATAGTAATATAACCAGATTTAAATGTATAGTCTCCACCATTCATATTCCATTTGAATGAATATTTGGTGTCATGGCTCAGGGAATTGCTCCCTTGATAAGAGTTAATAAGGACTTCCATTGAGTTTTAATATTTTGGGGAAGGTTATAGATCCTCTAATCTGCCCACTCCCCATCTAGCCATTGAGAGATATCTTCAAGTGTGCTGATTCCTTTGTCTTTCATCCAATCTCTTAAGACATGTATATTTACTTGGTTGGCTATGGGAGGGTTTCCCATAATGTTGTCCCCCCAAATTTTGATGATCTTTCCATTCCCTGGAATCTTAGAGGACATTTCCTTGATGAGGGGAAGAGCCTTTTTAATCAAGCTCAAAACCTGAGAGCAGGGCCTTATTGGGGAGCTTTTTTCTAGATGGAGAGTTCTTTCATGGTTCATATATTTTGCTTCCAATACTTTCTTCCACTAGTTTTCCTCTCCAGTGTTGAGTCTCCATGTTATTTTAGCTCCAAGTGCCAGATTCAGAAGTCATAGGAGTCTTATAGCTAATCCTCCTTTCTCGTATGCTTGTGTAACTTGGTCCCATCTAACTAGACTGAACTTTTTTTAATCAACTTTGCCACATTTCCATAGAAATCCTTTGATTACTAACTCTATTTATTTATGAATACTTGTTGGTGCTAAGATTGTTGCAAACTGATATATTGGTAATGTTGTGAGTATAGACTTTATTAATGTCACTCTTCCTACTAAATTAAGCCAGTTCATGCCTCAATTTTGAACATTTTTTTCATTTTCTCTATGTATTTATTCCAAAGCTCTACCTTCAAGTTTTCTTTGGATATTGGGAAGCCGAGGTAATGAAAATGACTCCTTTTTTCTTGAGAGAGGATTTCCAGTATTTGAGATATTTTTTGTAGAGCGCGAGATGAGGTATTCCACCCATAAATTTTACATTTTTTGTTATTTATAAGGCCTCCTGAGGCTTCCATAAATCTATTGAGCACTTTTTTTATCCTTCTTGCTATAATGTAGGAGGCACCTCCTATCACTATAGTATCATCTGCAAATAGTGAATGGTTGATACCTTTTACTTCTAGGGAGATTGTGAAACCAGTTAACAAATGATCTCGCCTGTATTTCTCAAGGTTTCTACTCAAAGAGTCAGCCACGATAATATAAAGAAAAGGTGAGAGGGGAAAAACTTGTCTTACTCCCCTTGATCTTTGGAAAAAAATCACTTAGTATTCCATTGATCAAAGGAGTGATCCAAGGACCTACTACACATGCTTTTATTATGTCAATCATACCTTTATAGAATCCAAATTTCATAAGAACATCGAAGAGGAAGGTGAGTTTGACCCTGTTGAAAGCATTTTCCATATGTAGCTTTACTATCATTCATTTTTCCTTCTCCAGTAACCTAGTATGAAATGCTTCTTTCACTATCAGGATGTTATCAAGAATTTGTAAACTTGGAACAAATCCTCCTTGATTTTCTGAGATTATATATGGAAGAATAACTTGTATTATATTTTCTATTATCTTTGTAATGATTTTATAGGAAGAGTTGCACAAATATATAGGCATGAATCTATTGAATGTAGATGCCCTTGCCTCTTTTGGTACCAATGCTAGACAGGTGGAATTTGTGAATCCTCCTACCTTATTTTTTCCAAATGCATTTCTTATCATTCTAATTAGATCTTTTTTAATAATATTCCAGTTATTTCAATAAAATGAAATAATTTATCCATCTAGACCTAGAGCCTTGTCCGAATGGAGATCCCACACAGTTGAGTAAATTTCCTTTTCTTCGACTTATTTGGTGAGTTCTTTGTTTGTTTCTTTGCTGATTTTTTTGGGAATGTGATGTATAAAAGCTTCATAATCGGAACTTGTTGTTGTAGCTATTAGAATATTTTTGTAATAGTTGTATGCCTTCTTCTTTATTTCCTCTTGTCCTCTTATTCCGTTTCCTTCATTATCCTTTATAATGTCAATTTTATTATGAATTATCCTCATCTTTACAGAATTATGAAAGAATGTTGTGTTTCTGTCACCTGCCTTCAGCCAAAGACTTTGGGATTTTAATCTCCACTCCTCTTCCTCAATTCTATTTTTCCTATACACTTCTTAATATGCTTGCTTTTCCTGAAATTGGCTTTCCTTTGTCTCTTCTTGTTGTTCTTTTTCCTCTTATACTTTCTCAATTTTTTTTATTATCTTTGTCTTCCTTTTTTAGTTTCTATTTGATTGTTCTTTGCCCATTTTTTCAGTTCCTTTCTCGTAGATTTTAATTTAGAATCCCATACATAGCTTGGTGAACCTATTATCTGATTTTCCCATACATCAGCTATTATCTTTTTTGCATCTTCTCTCTCATTCCATATTGGGCAATATCGAAAAGGATATGAGCCTAGATTCCCCATTTTCCCTAGAGATATCACCATCAACTTGTGGTCTGAGGTTGTGTTGTGGATAATACTTGATTTAATATTGTTCAAGTTGATGACTATTTTGTCTTGAACTAAGATTCCATCCAACCTTTCCTTGATGTTATTTTTCCCTAACCTTTTATTGCTCAATGTGTACTTTCCATTGATTGAATACAGAGCCATTAGATTACAGGAATCCATGATTATTTCTATAATTTCTCTTGAAGGATCAGCATGAAATTTCCCACCAAACTTATCCTCTACATTTAGAACTAAATTGAAATCTCCTCCTATTATTATGTTGTTGTTTTGTGCCTGTAATAGATAGTTTTTTAAAGTATTCCTGCATACTTCCTTGTCTCTATAATGATTTGGGGCATAAACATTTATCATATAGTATTGATCTTTTGTAATTTTGTTTTTTATATCTATTTTTATCCAATGATGCTCTTTCAGTTGCTAAACGATCTCCCATTTCTCTGATTTCTATAGAGTATATTCCTCCGGAAGCTCCAATTGTTGGAATTGAAGTGCCTTCATAACTTCTTGCTTTTTGAATCATTTTCTCCATTTCATTTTCACTTATTTGTGTCTCCTGGACCATGAGGATATAATTTTTTCCCAATTCAATTAGATCTTTCATTCCATTATGTTTTAGAGCACTTCGCATTCCTCTGCAATTCCAAGAGACTATATTCATTATCACTTTTGATTGTGGGTAGAGGGACCTTTCCCTCTTGTAGAATGCATAATTTTTTCTTTGCTATTTTCCAAAAAGGTGTCCAAAGGTTGTTGGGTGCCCATTGTCATTTCCTTGGCTACCATTTCATCTCTGATTTCTCTATTGGATTTCCTTCCTGGTTTTTTTGGATGGTCGAGAGAAGAGAGAGGATCTTTAGACAAAGTTTGGGTGATCATTCGGTCAAAGGAGGGAGGGAGGGGGGCTAAGGGAAAGAAGAGGAGAGGAAGGGGAGGGGGATTTAGGGTAAGGGGAGGATATAGGGGGGGGGAGGGGAGATCAGAATCCTCAAGAGGACCGAATGGGTTTCAAACCAAAAGAGATGAGAAGGGAGGAGGGGGGATAGACACAAACCTTAGGGAAGAGGGGGAAGAAAGGGGAGTTGAGAGAGAAGGAGCTAAGAAAAGGGAAGTAATAGAGAGGTTTTGAAGGGGGATATGAGAAGGAAGTGGAGAGGGATGAATGTAAGGTTTGTTTGTTGTCTTTTTCTTCTTTACTTGCTCTTATTTTGGATCTTGACTTTTTGTTTCTTCATTTTCTTGTTTTTTTAGAACCTATTGGCGAAATTACCATATTCATGACATACCTGGCATTTGAATGGTATTTGTTCATAGTCAAGATGTTGAATGTGCACCCAACTGTCTACTTTGATCTTGACTGCTTCAGGTAGCCCTTTTCCAAGGTTGACTTCCACACATATTTTTGCGCATGCATGCATATTCTCCTTTGGCTCGCTTCTATCAATGTATTTTCCCATTGCATTTCCTATTGCTTTAACTGATTCATCTCCCTAGAAATGTAATGGGAGATGAGGAAGTATCACCCAAACTGGCACTGAATTTGGCACATCCATCTCAGGGTTAAAGTCTGGAGTCCACTTGTTTAGATAAAGGCCCCTTGTTTCCATGAAGTATGGGCCATTTTTGAAGATAAGATCTTTGTCTTCTTTTGTTTCAAACTGAAATGTATAGTATCCTCTGCCAAAAAACCTTATTGATATTTTCCCATTGATGGAGAAGGCCCAATTTCTTTCTACCCACTTAAGAACAGAGCGGGGAGATGGCCAAAGGCCAGTGAACTGTCCAAGCAAGCCTCGCTCTGAGAGAGAAAGAGAAGCACGATGTGGAAGGGAGGGTTGTAGTATTATTTCAGTAATGTCTTCTATTGTATTCACAAACTTAGAGATTGAAGGTTTGGGTCAAGAAGGTCCAATGGAGGAGAGTAGAGAGGCAAAGTTTGTTGCGTGTTCATCTTGTTGTGTTGAATGTTCTGAAGATTCGACAGGGACCGAGTCAGAATCCAGAGGAGGCACCAAAGGGACCATCTAGAGCTCTGGTGTAGGGATGAGCCCACCGGGAGAAGGAGGCCCCGAGTTCCAAGGGAGGAGGGCACGTGCATAGGCTTCACACGATGCAGAGCGAGACAAAAAGTTTGAACCGTAAAAAATTATTCATTAATTATAATATTAAATAAGAAAGTAATATAATAGCAATAAAATTAATTATAAATAATTTATAATTCAAAATATTTGATAACATTAAACATTAATTTAACCATGTTTACATTAATATATTATTATTAACTAATATATTAACATTCCTATTGGTATCTCAAATTTGAGGCTTTTGTGATTCATGATTTAAGCAAAATTCTTCCCGATAAATCACATCGATAATTTAGGGTCAATGTGTTTCGAACCCCTATTGAGGTTCATCATCACAACAAAGATGAAGAGCAAGATCAATGGATCAAATACTTATAGTATAGAAGCAACAGTAAAATCATAACCATCACTAAGATAAATAATATAATAATGAAATAGTACATTATAGTGAGTTAAAAAATATAATTAAAATAAACAATTTATTATTTAATAATAAAATAATAATCTATATATTTAATTATTTATTAATTGTTTTTATTTAAGGACACATCCAGAAACAGTTACAACCATTATTATCATCTTAGTAAAAGAGAAATTAAAAATTGATTAAAATAACAACGAAGGGAATCAAAAAATACTATGAAAACACATAACTTATTAACTTATAAAACATATAATATTAGTTAATGTTAATTATTATAAATAAATGATACATAATATATATATATATATATATATATATATATATAATTGTAATTTATTAGTGCCTTGGGTCTCAATATAAAAATCAACCATGGTGAACCATGATCAATCATGGTCAACCATGGTCGCAATGTAACAATGATTGTCTCTTGGGCCAACGTCACATTGTGACAACTATGGTCATCCATTGTCTAATGTCGCATTGTGACAAAGAATGTCTCAATATGAAAATCTACCATGGTCAACCATTGTCCATCGTCACATTGTGACAAAGGTTGTCTCAATATGAAAAGCAATCATGGCAAACCATAGTCCAACATCGCATTGTGACAAATTGTGCCAATATGAAATCAATTGTGGTCGACCATTGTCAAACATGTTTATTTTAGGGCTTATAATATTTATCTTAGGGTTTATATACCTTAGGTTTATCCCTTGGGTTTATAATCCCTTGGGTTTTTATTATTAATCCCTTGGGTTTATAAAATTTATCTTATGGTTTATTTATCTTGTGTTTATAATATTAATCCCTTGGGTACAATATTATTTCCTTGGGTTTATAATACCTTGGAGTTTTAATCCCTTGGGTTTATCAATCTTACGGTTCATATTCCTAGGGTATAATATTATTCATCAGGTTTATAATATTAATCCTAACGTTTAATATAAATCCCTTGGGTTTATAATCATGGCCAACCATGTGCAACCATGGTCCAATGTCACATTGTGACAAAGATTATCTCAATATAAAAATTAGAAATGGTCAACCATGTTTATTTTAGGGTTTATAATATTTATCTTTAGGTTTATATACCTAGGGTTTATAATATTAATCTCTTGGTTTCATCCCTTGGGTTTAATATTTCTCCCTTGGATTTATAATCCCTTGAGTTTTTATTATTAATCCCTTCAATCTATTATTGCCTAGGGTTTATAATATTAAATTGTTTGGCTTATTAATCTAAGGGCTTATTTTCTTAGGGTGCAATATTATTCATAGGGCTTATAATATAAATCCTTGGGTTTAATATAAATCCTTGGGTTTAATATAAATCTCTTGTGTTTATAGTCATGGTGGAAGGAGTTTTGTTGACTTTTGAACTGGCAAACCAGATTTTATGTAAAGAATATACTTCATATTAACATTTATCTATGGTAGAGAGTAAGCATGGTGCCCTTGGAGCCTCGAAGGGGTTTGTCCATATTTTGGAGCGTAATTTCAGCATTGTGTAGTGACTCGATATTTTGCGGCATAATGCCAGCGTTATGTAGTGACTCCATATTTTGTAGTGTAATTCCAGGGATGTGCAATCAAATGTATTTGTGTTGTTGTTTCCAGAATATTCTCCACATAGCGATGATTGGTAGATTCGACAGCATAGCATCTCCGTCAGAGATGTCGGTTGCTGAGCTGAAATGGACATCTGACCTGAGTTTACAATTAAAAGGAAGGTTTGTGGGCAGTAGGTATCATGATTAAGTAGGTTTTTTAATGCCATACAAAACCAAGAATAAGAATCCAAAAATTTATTAATATTATTCTTTTATAATCGTAAGAGGGGATTTGACAAGTGCATAACGACAATTTAAGAAAAAATGTTTTCTTTGATGATGAGGTTCAATGATACAAATAGTTGAGGGTCAAGGATACAAATAGTTGACTTCACAAGATTAACCTTATCCTTTATTATCCTGGGAATGTATGTTGCATTCATAATAACAATTTAAAAGTAAGTGCTTGATAATTTGTAAGTGTAATTTATGCGAAATTTTATTTTTATTTTATATTTAAATAAGACATATGAATGAAGTGTAATTTTTTAGGTAAAGCTATCAGTTTTTTATATATTTAAATAATTGTGCGCTATCCACCTTAGTATGGAAGAGATGTTGTAATGTGATGTATTTCATGTTTGTTAGCTAGTATGAAAGACATGTTGTAAGGTTGTGTTATGTTACGTTATGTTATGTTATGTTATGTTATGTGATGTGGTGTAAACATTTTGACTCAGTCAAATTACATAACAATAAAATTAAAATTAAAATAATATATATATATATATATATATATATAGAAAAAACTAAAATCAAATAATTATAAATATTGCACTTAAAGAGATTTGATCCTTCTCGGTGCTTGGTAGATCGGAAGTTAAGATGGATCTAGGCTGGATTCATAAAGATTTGAAGAGATGTTGTAATGTCATGTATTTTTTGTTTTGTAAAACATTTTGACTCGGTCAAATTACATGAAAACAAAAAATAAAATAAATAATAATTATAATTATAATTATTAATAATCATTTTGACTCAACCAAATACATATTATATACATATTATATATATATATAATATATAATATATATATATATATATATAGTGTTAGAGAGGCAAAATTTAATTTAATTTAATTAATTAATTTAAGTGATTTCTTGACTAAATAACTTGTAGTAACACGATGTAAAATTAATTGACAATGTACGAGTAAAATCTTAATGATAATTTTTTAGTATGTCATGACAATTGCAAATAAAAAATAATAATAATAATCAATAATAATAATAATAATGGTGACGGTGATGATGATATTAATAAATAATAATAGTAAATATTAAACAATTAAGTATTATTAAACAATAAATATTATTAAATATTAATAATAGTACAAATAAATAATAAAAGTATTATTGTTGAATTTAAGCTTTTGTGATCCATATCAAGTTTTTTTGAGAAGATTTTTCAGTGTAAATCACATTCGAATGCATTTGTCGACACGTTTCGAACCAACGAGTGTGGTTCATCGTCAGGACAAGTTGAAGATACAGATACAGGTTGCATATTAAATAGACAGAGCAGAACATCCAACAGCTATATTTGACCAGGAAACGGTTATATTGAACTGGTCAGCTAGAATGGCTAACGGCTATATTTGACTAGGAAACGGCTAACCGGACTGGACCAATGGATTGATGAACCACACTCGTTGGTTCGAAACGTGTCGACAAATGCATTCAAATGTGATTTACGCCGAAAATCTTCTCAAAAATAAAAGTACTAATAGTATAAATGAATAACAGTATTTCATTAATCATAATATTAAAACTTTTAAAGATCATGAATATCATAAAAAAAAATTATAATGTAATTATAAATAATTTATAATTCAAAACATTTAATAAGCTTAAACATTAATTTAACGATGTTTACATTAATATATTAATATTAATTAATATATTAATGTTACTATTAGTATCTCAAATTTAAGGCTTTTGTGATTTATGATTTAAGCAAAACTCTTCTAGATAAATTACATTGATAATTTAGGGTCAATGTGTTTCGAACGCTACTAAGTTTCATCATCAAGACAAAGACGGAGAGCGAGATCCATAGATCAAATACCTATAGTAGAGATACAATTGTAAAATCCTAACAATCGCTAAGATAAACAATATAATAATGAAAAAGTATGTTATAATGAATCTAAAAAATATAATTAAAATAAACAATGTATTATTTATTAATAAATAATCTATATATTTAATTATTTATTGATTATTTTTATTAAAGAAACATCTAAAAACAATTACAACCATTATTATCATCATAGTAATATAAAAATTAAAAATTGATTAAAATAGCAAAAAAAAAAACTATGAAAACATATAACTTATTAACTTATAAAGAATTTGTATGTCTGAGAATAGTAAGTGTTATATAAAACAAAGATGATGAAACTCGGGAGCACGGCGGTCGAGCGGAGGCGTGCAGGTAATTGACATCCAACCAGAGATCGGTTTAGTGGTCTGCCAGCCTATAAACTAAGCACAGGTGTGTAGCAGTGATCCTATGATGTGCTTTTTCCTCATCCTCGTCTTCTTATGCCAAATTTTCCATGAAGACTACCCACATGTTTTATCAAATGAAATCTATCTGTATAGAGCTCTGCATGTCTTAGGCCTAGTCGGAATAGGGCTTGCATGTTGTAGGCTTAATTCCTTTCTCGTTCTTCCGACTGGCTTCCTGATTGAAACTCTTCAGTCCCCAGCGAAATTCCTATTTCCTTCTCCCTGCATTCTCAAAATGCAGGGGTGAGCCTAGTCTTCTCTCTGTAATATTGCTTTTTACTGGAACTTTTTGTTTATGGTTTCGGTTCTCTTTGGTCGGGATGTTTTTCTTCGTTTACCGAATGCACCTCGCCCTCAGCGTGTATGCGGCTCCAGGTTAGTTTTTCTCTGATCCTCTTGTACCGTTTTTCTGGTAAAAGGATTTTTGGTTAAAGGAAATCCCTAATTTTTCTGAATTAGCAAAATTTGGATGTGAATACTATTTCTGAAGTTGAACTTTAATTACATTCCAAAAAGGTTGATCGTTTTAGAAGCTTTTATTTCCTTCCATCCTCTGGGATATGTTTCATTTCACATGTCTGGAAAACCATCCTCATGCTGGTCATGGTTTCCGGTCTCAAAGTTTCAAAATTATTGTGTCATTACCAAGCCATGCACAGATTTTCGCTTTAAGCTATGACCCTGGTGGTGTGTCTGTGAGGTTTTTTGTTGTTGCATAGTCTGTCCTGAAGAAACATCGTGAAGAACTTTGTTATGGTAAGGCATGATTTTCTTTGAATCTGGACTAAATATTTGTTTCAAGATATGGAAAATCTTTGAACTGAAGCAAAGCTTTTGGCTTTCGTTTCTTTCTACACTACCCTCACTGGTCTCTCCGGACCGGATTTTCTCCGGGGTCGCCAGATTCCGGTTGGCGGTACAAGTTTTAATTTCCATTCCTTCATCAGAATTTTCTTGGGCAAAGTCCTTTAGATCCATATCTGTTACTTTTCAGGATATTTAATCCTCATCGGGACGTGAGTTGAATTCCTGAAATAAATAGAGTTCATTTTTCAAATATCCTTCCTTCCTACCATAATCCAGCACATGATATCGTCATACGTCTTTTAATAGGGGGACAGCTGGCCTCATATTTGAAACCTCTCCTATTTTGGGTAAATGCCTTTTGTTACCAAGGCTTCCTCACGCCTGTACTTCGGTCAGATGTGAGTATTTTAAACTTTCTTTCTCCATGTATTTTATTCAGATTCTGTCCATCCTATCAGCTTGCAGTGTCTGACATATATCCTTTTTGGATTTCTTTCTGTACCCATGAGATAAGGTTTAGGTGAGCTATTTATGAATGGATTATCCGTCAAACACATCAACCATAGAGGCAATGATACATGCGACCATCCAGGCGAAATCCCTCCACGACAACGCCACGCTGTCAAACGATTGGCAGTCCACCCTGGAGGACATGGTGATTCGCCCTTCAGGCACTCAAGATAACTTGGGTGGTAGAGATAGAGTAATGTCGCCGCGAGGAAACAGTTAAATCAAGATAGAACCAAAAGGAAGGGCATATGAAAAAGATCTGTCAAGGAAAAGTCAAAAGCCTGTAAAAACTTCTCCCCCTCCTGCAGCCATAAAGATTGATAGCACTCATCTGGCAGATCGCATAGGAAGCCTCCAGGAAAACGTCCTGGTAGGCTGGTGGCATTTCTTGGAGATGGATGACCAAAAAATGAGAAGTTGGTTCGAGTTGCAATGGAAACCATTAATAGGATATGTTCCTATCGCGGCAGGGGGAGGGGTTAAGGAGCAGGTAGAGGAATCAATAACCTATCCCTTATCGATATTCCCATCATTGATGCGACTGAAGAAAGGCCCCTTAGAGCAAGCATGGCCAGAAAGCCTTCTCAATGAATTTCATCATATCAGTGAACATTAGAGGTCTGGGGGCAGACCAAAAATTTGCGGCCTTAAAGAATTTTTTCGTGTCAGCAAGCCCCAAAATCATTTAAATTCAAGAGACCATGCATGCCTCTTCTATAACAGTTTCTTATTTCAGGAAGATGTTCCCCTATTGGCATATTTCAGCTTTGGAAGCAAACGGCCTTTCAGGCGGTTTAGCGGTGTTATGGGATCCTAACTAGATTAAAGCAAAAACATGCAGCTGTCTTGCGGGCATCCCCATCTTGGCTCAAATGAGGGGGCATAAATGTCCAATAAATATTTTGAATATATATACTCCCTATAAGAACAAACTGTCATTCTGGGAAAGTCTTTTTGCTTCAGAAATTTTTGATGTTGAATTTTTATTGACTGCAGGAGACCTCAATATCACCTTAAATATGGACGAAATCTAGGGTGTCAATAAGAAAAAGGATCCCACTGCTGACAGAATCAAGAATGAGCTTCTTAGTAGGAACTTTGTTGACATCCTCCCTCCCAAAATGCATCCGACGTGGGAAAATGGAAGAGTAGAGAAATCTTATATTGCCAAGAGAATTGATAGATTTATTCTTCATGCTAGTCTAATTGAAAAATTAGGCATCCTTTTTCATCAATTGAGAATGTCTTCATTTCTGATCATAGACCGATTATGCTAGGATGGAGGGGAAAGGGGTTTAGAAAAGGCTACTCTTTTAAATTCAACAGAACATGTTTAGAAGATCTAGAGTTTAATGATATCATATTAAAATCCTGGACTGAGATGTTGTCCCCCGAAACATTTCCACTTTTAATGACTTTCAGGGACAAAATGGAATCCATTCAAAAGGTGGTAAAAGAGTGGCAGTACAAAAAAACGCAAGTGAATAGAAAGGATCTCTGGGAAATCCAAATGGAATTAGATAGCGTCGCGGAATCCATGGCTACACATATGTTATCTTTTAAAATGAGATGTCGGATTAAGAAGCTCCAAAAGAAAAAATTGAAAATTTTAGAAGAGGAAGAATCTTCTAGAGGTTAAACAGCAAAGCGATATGGATGGTGGAAGGGGATAGGAATTCAAAATTCTTTCATAATTTCGCTAGCTCCAGACGAGAAAATAATTCTATATGGAAAATCAGTGATGGAAGAGGTGGTTTCCTATATTCCCAACAAGACATTTCAAACGGGGCTGTGAAATTTTTTGAAAACCAGTACAAAAGGTCTGAAGAATGCAAGTTTCAGGATATTTTGTGGGGCATTGAAGTGTTTCCTCGGATGTTTGATGATGATATAAATGACCAAATCTTCCAGCCAGTAGCTGAGGAGGAGCTGTTAAGAACAATGAAATATTTTAAAAGGGACAAGTGCCCGGGTCCAGACGACTGGACGATAGAATTCTTCACTCACTTTTTTGATCTTATAAAATCAGATCTGTTAAGGATGGTGGAAGGATCCAGGATGTCAAGTAGTATCAATCAAAAAACCTCTTCCACTAACATAACACTCATTCCTAAAAAGGGAGATGCAGAATCCTTCAAGGACTTTAGACCGATTTCACTTTGTAACATCTCCTTCGAAATTATATCATAGATCATAACTGAAAGAATCAAAGGAACCTTTTCAAAATTCCTATCAAAGGACCAGCACGCCTTTCTAAAGGGAAGAAATATTCTAGATGCGGTAGCAAGCACACAGGAAGGTTTGTTCACTATACATTCTAAAAAAAGTGATGCAATCATTCTCAAGATCGATCTCTATAAGGCTTACGATTGCTTCAATTGGGGTTTCACTAGGTGTTTGCTCACAAAGATTGGCTTAGGAGCCAGCATGATAACCTGGATCATGGCCTGCGTTGAAAGGGTGGACTATGCGATCATCATAAACAAGATTCCATCTCCTTTTTTCCGCGCGGCCAGAGGTCTTCTCCAAGGATGTCCCCTAGCGCCACTTTTGTTTATCCTGGCTATGAACTTACTTAGCCTTCATATCAACAAGGTTGTCAAGGAAAACAAGTGTCGTCCTCTAAAAATTTGCAGAAATATTTAAATCTCTCACAATTTATTTGTAGATGATATTATCTTATTCGGTATGATTTGTAGGTTCACCTGGATATGCTTTTATGAAATCCTAAAAAAATTTCAAATGGCTACAGGATTGCAAATAAACAACACGAAGTCAACAATTTACCATAATGACATCAATCTGGTTGAAGTTGAATGGTTAGTTGACCTTTTGGGAATTAAGATGCAATCCATCAGTCATGGTATTAAATACTTGGGTTTTCAGATAAAAGCAAATTGATATTCAAAGGCAGATTGGAATTGGATTTCAGACAGATACTACAGGAAGATTTCAGTTTGGGAATATAGAAGCCTCTCCCTGGCGGGTAGAGTCACCTTGGCGCAATCAGTATTGAATCAACTCGCGGTTTACTGGGCACATTTATATTTTCTTCCTGTGAGTAAATTCAAAACATGAATAAATTAACAGCGAATTTTATTTGGGGCGGCCAAGCGGAAAGAAGGAAATATCATCTCTCAAAATTATCCAGTATCTCACTGCCAAAGAGTATGGGAGGATGGGGTTTGCTTGATATGCGCACTTTCGGGAAGGCTCTTTTGTGCAAGTATTTATGGAGAGCGATTCATGGAGAAGGACCATGGAGTTCCATTATTCAGAAGAAATACTTGGGCAGGAAGGATCTATCTTTTTGGTTCAGGGAGGGAAGGATCGGTGTCTCATATGGTTCTTCAATTTGGCTTAGCCTTCGTAAGATAGAAAATTATTTTTTGAAGAACTTAATTTGGCGTTTCCAAACTGGCAACAAGATCCTTATCGGGATAGACCAGTTCCTATGTGGTGCCGAGGAGATCAATGTGCCTGAATCGTTATTAAATTTCTTTCATAGAAGGGGTCTCTTATTTTGGGACAGTCTGATTGCGGGCTGGCAGGGATCTATTCCATTGTGGAAAGATGCAGAAATCTTGGAAATGCCAGGAGCGATCTCCCTTCAATGGGAGCACATCAGGACGTGCCTAAGGAACTGCGGCATTTTTCGCTCAGTGGAATCTGATTGCCTCACCTGGAAAAATTCGAAAGGAATATTGTCTGTGTCAAAGATGTATATCAGAATATAATTGGTCTAAAGCAGCCCTCTCTCAATCCTATTTTCCCTTGCATCTTTTGGAAGGTGGATTGCCCGCCCAAAATGATTTTCTTTGCTTGGCTTTCATTCCATAACAAGAATTTATCTTGCGAAAACTTCAAGAAGAGGGGATGGCACGGTCCTGCCTTATGTCCTATTTGCAGGTCAGAGGAGGAAAACAACGAACATTTATTTTTAGAATGCAAGAAAACCCAGCAAATATGGCATGCTTTGGAAAATTGTTATGGGATCCAGCACAATTTCCACGCTTCAATCACTGAAGAGTTTCTCTAGTGCAGTGAGCAAAAGGAATCATGGAGAACAATTTTTATTATCACTCTATGGAGTATATGGAAGTGGCGGAACAACTCTATTTTCAATGACAGCAAATCCTCTTTCCTGGAAATCTTTTTCAATATTGTGTCTCTATTTGAAGCACTCCCACAAAAGACTCTCAAGAAAAAAAGGGCGCTTGTAAAGAACTTTCAGAGGAACATACAATTTATCCAAGGGTGTACTTCGATGGAGCTGAACAGAGAGGTTTCTGTGGCTGTGGAGTTATTATTATGGTAAACCAAAACAATCAATTCTTCATCCACTGGAATGGGGAAAGGCACCAACAATAAAGTAGGGGCGATGGCCCTCGCTGGCCTTCTAAAATTTTGCCTCTTTCTTAATATATAGGATGTCTCAATTTTTGGAGATTCAAAAGTTATGGTGGATTTCGTCTCTAGAAAAATTTATATTTTCATGCCACACCTTGTAGGATGGATGGACAGGATCAATTTTTACTGGGGAAGTTTGGAAGGTGGCTCTGTTCATCATATCAGCAGGGCTCAAAATCAGTAGGCAGATTCGCTGTCAAAAAGGGGTCTTCATTCAGCTCCGGGTCCTTGGTTCTTGCAGGTATCATTTGAACGGAAAAATTTTTCTATCCAGGAATTTACTCTTCCTGATCTCTAAGTTTTGCAAGTAGTCTCTCAGGTTTTCTCTCCATTTTGTTTTATATGATGTTGTTTCTGTCTTGATCTTCGCGGAAGTCTCCACCTATGTCATCTATATGATCAAAAAAGAAAATCTTGTAGCTGGATGTTTTTGTCTATGATCTGTGATCCCTTCAATTAAGAAAATTGTGTAGCTAGATATTAGTCTTTATCTGTGATTCTCCTGGCAGGTGTTTTTCTGAAATATGCTCCATGCTTTTCTTATCTGATAACTTTGATCTAGAACTATGGGTCATCTTTAAATGTCGGATGTATATATACCTCTTTATATTCCTCATATAATATAATATCATGCTTTTTCGTTTTGAAAAAAAAAATATTAGTATTAATATTATAAAACCGATATAATTATTAGTATTAATATTAATTATTATAAATAAATGCGTTATATCAATTTATATATATAATTTATTAGTGCCTTGGTCTCGATATGAAAAACTTTAGGTGAAAGGAGGCTTTTTTATTTTTAACTGATGGCCAAGATTTATTCTTTAAAGAATATACTTCCTCTTAACATTTATCTACGGTGGACAGCAGGCATGGTGCCCTTAGAACCTCAGAGGGGTTTGTCCATATTTTGCGGTGTAATGACAACGCTATGTAGTGACTCGATATTTTGCGGCATAATGTCAGTGTTGTGTATTGACTCCATATTTTGCGACATAATTCCAGCAATGTGTAGTCAAATGCCTTTGCGTTGTCGTTGCCAGGAAATTCTTCGCATAGCGATGATTGGCAGTCAGAGTTGGCGGTTGATGACCCGAGATGGACATCCGACCTGAGTATACAACTAAAACGAAAGTTTGTGGTTGGTAGGTATCATGATTAGGTACATGTATTAACACCATAAAAAACCAAGCATAAGATTCCAAAAATTTATTAACCTTACCCTTTTATGATCGTAACAGGTATTTGACAAGTGCATAACGACAATTAGTAGACTTCGAAAATTTATTAACTTTATTCTTTTAGGGTTTTGGACAAGTGCATAAGGACAATTTAGTAAAAAAATGGTTTTGAGGAGGAGGATAATTTAGTAAAAGACAAGTGCATAATGACAATTTAGTAAAAAATGGTTTCTTTGATGATGAGGGTCGAATAAGACTCCAAAAATTTATTAACCTTATTTTTTTTAGGGTATTTGACCAGTGCATAACGACAATTTAATAAAAAATGGTTTTGAGGAGGACAATTTAGTAAAAAAAATGAGGAGGAGGAGAGGAGTTTTTTTGATGATGAGGGTTGAATAAGACTCCAAAAATTTATTAACCTTATTCTTTTAGGGTATTTGACAAGTGCATAACAACAATTTAGTAAAAAATGGTTTGGAGGAGGAGGAGGAGGAGGAGGGGGGTCGAATAAGACTCCAAAAATTTATTAACCTTATTCTTTTAGGGTATTTGACAAGTGCATAACGACAATTTAGTAAAAAAATGGTTTCGAGGAGGAAGAGGAGGAGTGGGGTCGAATAAGACTCCAAAAATTTTACCTTATTCTTTTAGGGTATTTGACAAGTGCATAACGACAATTTAGTAAAAAAATGGTTTCAAGGAGGAGGAGGAGGAGGAACGTCACGTCCACTGAGACCAAACTTTGGTCTATCGGACCTAAAGAAACAAATTATTCCTATGCTCAAAAAACTTGGTGAGAAGCCTCCCGAGCTCACTATAATTTTGACATCATAAAAGGCTAGGATACATAGTTGACTTCACAAGATTAACCTTATTTTTTATTATCCTTGGAGTGTATGTGACATGCATAATAACAATTTAAAAGCAAGTGCTTGATAATAACAATTTAAGAGTAAGTGTTTGAGGTTAAGTACATGAATCAAGAGATTTGCGAGTGTAGTTTATGTGAATTTTTTATTTTTATTTTATATTTAAATAAGACATATAAATGAAGTGTAGTGTTTTTACATGAATCTATTATTATTTTCTATTTAAATAATTGTGTGTTTTCTGGTTTTTTGTTTATATTTAAATAATTGTGCGCTATCCATCTTATTATGGAAGAGATGTTGTAATGTGATGTATTTCTTGTTGCCATTATGGAAGACATGTTGTAAGGTTATGTTATGTAAATATTTTGACTCGGTCAAATTACATAACAATTAAAATATAAAAATACAAATAAAAAAAACTAAAACTAATGATTATAAATATTACACCTATAAGGGGAAAAAAATATTGCGCCTATACAGATTTGATCCCTTTTGGCACTTAGTAGATCCGAAGTTAAGATGAATCTATAGTAGTTTTGTTAAAATTTAAAAAAATGTTGTAATGTCATGCATTTCTTGTTTTCTTAAACATTTTCAATGAGTCAAATTACATAAAAATAAATTTAATTTAATTAATTAAAGTAATTTCAGGTTTTTTTATTTTGTTAAAAATATAATAATAAATATGATAAAAAAATAAAAAAGTGAGTATATAATTTTATTATAAATATTATGTAATATTAATAATATAAATTAAAAAAAATTTTTTTTTTTTTATTTATTTAATTTTTCTACAATTAACATTAAAATAATTATTTAATATTAAATTTTTGTAACTCACAAATTATTATTGAACTTAATGAAATTCATAGTTACCAGAAAATAATAGTCTTACTAAATAACTTGCCACTGTAGTACACCATAGAAGATAACTTGACAATGTGGGAGTAAAAAACTTAATGAGAAATTTTTATGGGTGATGGACAGTTTGCAAATAATAATAATAATAGTATAAATATTAAACAGTTAGTATCACTAAAATAAATATTTATAAATATTTATTAAAAAAAACAACTAATATTTATAAATAACATATTTCATTAAATTATAATATTAATATTTTTTAACTACATAATAAAAAAAAAATATTATATATAATTAACTATAAATTGAAAAGTATTAATTTATAAATGAATAACAATATTTTCATTAATTAAATATTCATATTTTAAATAACCATTAGTAACATTAAAAATATTGAATATATTAAACATTAATAATGATGTTTACAATTAATAATTAAAATTAATATATTAACATTATTATTAGTATTTCAAATTTGAGGTTTTTGTGATTCATGATTTAAGCAAAATTATTCCAGATAAATCACATCAATAATTTAAGATCAACTCGTTTCGAACCCCTACTAAGGTTGATCATCAGAACAAATATGGAGAGCAAGATCAACAAATTAAATACTTATAGTAGGGACGCAACAGTAAAATCCTAACAGTCACTCAAATAAATAATATAATAATGAAATGGTACATTATAGTAAGTCATAAGAATAGCTTCGGCGTGAATCACATAAAAATGACCTTTGTCGATGCGTTTCGAACCAACTAGTGTGGTTCATCGTCAGGACAAGTTGAAGACATAGATCTGGCCTAGCAAGTTAAATAGACTGAGCAGAGACTCCAACGGCTATATAACGGCTATTTT